>JAJHUR010117719.1:1643-23155 GCA_027495735.1 Lutjanus campechanus | reverse complement strand
TCTTATTCCTTCATCAAAGTGTTTGTCAATACATTTTGTCACAGTAGCTCTCAAAGGCATAACATACTCAGACTCGAGGTACCAAACTACTTCTCTGAATCTCTTGGCCTCTACCACACTGATTGGCACAATATCTGTCTCAATCATTCGGTACACCTACTGGGGCTGAGTGATAGCCTCGGACTGCAATGAATCACACGTTCTTCTCCAAGCTGGCAGCCACATGATCTTTGGCTGCTACTACTAAACTGAGGAGTAGCATCACACAATTTACATTTGACTTTGCTGTCTGTCTGGAGGAAATGTTCCACCACCAAGCTTAATTTTTTACCTCAGACTGCTAGCTGGTGAAGCCGTTGGTGGAGTGTTTAATGAAAATTAACCTGTAGACCTACAATACACAACTCGTCAAAAATACTCTCAGTGGTTAACTGATTAAAGGTTAACCAGTGACATCTCTACTTCCTACTCAGTATATCTTCAGCCTGCAAACAACATCAACACAGGAATGCACTACAAGCTACATATTCAATCCAACAGCACTTTGGTATCATAGCACTCTGAGGTTTACAAACCCCAATGGACCTGTCCACCAAAGCATCTGTTATCAAACTGATACTAAAAAAAAGAGTGCTATGTCACTGTTGGTCCCTTCAGCTCACATCAATGATAATAAGATCTCAGTTTCTCCAAGACAATTTGACATCAGACAATCAATATTCCCGAGGATGCAGGACTGATTGAATTGGCTGAGGTGCATTTAATTTAACTACAAGTCACTGGTTTGAATCCGACCCGAAGTTTTTGTAGTTATTCACTTCCCCTCTTTCTGTCACTGTTTGTCGTGCATTAATGATAAAGTTTAAACAACTTTAAAAGAAAAAAATCAATATGCCCTCAGGCGAGAATAACATTGCGTACCACCCAGGAAACTGCAAGTACTGACCTCCATTTTGATAAAGTGTAGCCTTATTGTACAGCTAGTGAATCATCCACTTTTTCCTTCACAACATCTTATACCATGCAGGCCAAAGGAGGGAAGGCAAGATAGAATGCAGTTGCCATTTAGCTGAACCTGCATTGAATAGGTTTGTTGAAAAGAGACATGGGGGCAGGGAGGTGACAGCTGATGAGGTCAAATGTCTAGAAATGAGCTCTGTCTATGTGCGTGACAAGGTAATTGCATTTATCCAAAACTGTGCGCAGAGGATGCCGTTTCTGCTCACACTGGTGTCAGTACGGTGTGTTTATAAGTTCATCTGGCTGTTTAAAACAGCGGGAAATGGCTAATGAATGGTTGCTTTTTAGAGTCTAACACTTATTAACACCTACATACATATCACTTCCAATAGGCCTTAATAAAAGCTTGATTTTAACTCATTCAATATCTCTAAGATACAAAAGGAACAGTTTGTGCTATTCTGTCATCCATGAACAGTACTACAATTTGCACGTACTGCAGAGTTCTTTTGAAGTTATGTTTCATTTTTATCAAATAGTATAAAAACAGGGATCTGTTGATTGAGGACAATGCTAAAATGTTGATCACAATTTTCCTCCCTGAGTACTGAAATAATGATTCTCTTACATGATCCTTTTTTTTTTCAACAAAAACATTTATTGCACTCTTTGATGCTCAAGTAAATAAAACTCATCCAAGATGCTTGCTGTCTAGACAGGGCTTTGAAAAAACAATATATATCAAAGTGCTGGATTTAAACTTAAAAGCCTCTTGTAACAAAAAAAATACTGTCTTACATTAGAACACTTAAAGTGATTAAGTTATTTGTCCTGTCTTCATGTAGTTTGCGGTGATTTTTTTGATTTGTGGCACATATTATTGGTTTGGCATGTTTGTATGTTTGTTTTGTTCGTTGTTGTCGTTCCTGATTTTCTTTTCAGCTGAAAAATCAATAAAAAAAGAAAATTACAAAAAAAGTGATTAAGTTAAATGCTAATGAATATAAAACAAAATTGCAAATAAACTGTATAATATTTGCATTATTGAGGTTTGTGTGGTCTGGCCGCTGGGATTTTGTGATATGGTTTGTTTGTCTTATAGGAGCGTGTGAATCGTCATTATTTAGAAATAAGATTACATAAATGCATGAATTGAGATAGCAATTTTTTTTTACGATTAATCATGTATATTGTTAAATATATAGTTTGTATGTTAAGAGTAAACAAACCGTATTTGACTTTGTTTTCTCTTTCACTGTACTGTGATTTCACTGTACTTTTCTCTCCCTCTACCATCTGTCAATATGAGAAAGGGGTTTGTTGCCAGAAAGCAATTCGGCTCATTTCCCACCAAACCTGAACGCTGACCCACAATGTCAAATGCAGCACGGGGGTAGATTGAGGCTGCCACTTTTTTTTTCCTCCAGTCAAAGTTTGGCAAGAGACCATTCAAGTAATTACATTAATGTCTCAAAATGAATATGGTTATGGCTTATTTTAAGACACTATGAAATAAGCAAATATTGCTGTTGCAGTGACAGAGTTTCCCCTGCGGTTATTTAGGCTGGGTCAACAACATGGTATGTGGTATAAGCACCCAGGGGGCAACTTTATGGTCTAAGCAGGCTTGCTGCTGGGTGCTGGTCATTGTTACAAAACACTGCAAATAAATTCCTGCAGTTTGTCCATTTCTTTTTGTATTACCCTCAGGGCATGTCTGTGAAGCAAATTTACATTCAGCAGCAACACAGGACACACACAGACACACACACCAGCAAGAGGATCAACAGGCCAGTTTCTGTACAACAACAAAGTAAATGCAGTTCGCTCTGCAGAATAAACTTTCACAAAAAGCAACATCCATCGACATCTACTACTCTTGTTATTTAGATGGCTTCAAATGCGGCTTAACGCTTCTCTTGACTGTCCCTCAATATTACAAAATTCGTCCAGCACGGCCCCAGCCTGTGAGAATAGCTACATTAGCCGCTTAAAATGCTAACACTGAGTTCAATGGGTTAAACTACGAGATGAACACTAAAACAAATTAAAACATGGCAAAACTTACAGCTTCAAAGTTTGAAGTGGGGTCACAGACAGCCAGAATTGATTCATCCTTGAGCTGATGCTGGCCCTTGTATTACTTGTCAAAACTTTTAAGAACTGATTTATTCGTTTAACACACATTGAAGTGTAAAATATGGGTGTAAACCACAAGTTTCACCATAATTTGATATAATATTGATTCTTTGGACAACAATATGATATTTGATGATATCGCAAAGTCTACAATGATGCAATTTTGATTTGATTCAATGCAGGGGCCTGCATATGTCCATTTAAAAACATTTATGTCAACTAAACAACTAACAACTAAATTATGATTTGACAATTTTTTGACTGAATTCTTTCAGACATTAGTGACACAGACAATCCATGGGAATTTCAAAATAAAGGTGTATCTTATGATCAATATTTTCACTTTGGCATTGATCATATTGGATTGTTCTTGATTACTGTGACAGCCCTATAAGCCAATATACTGGCTAAAAGCTTTCACATTTTAGATGTTTAGATGATTGTATTATTGAGAGCGCTGCAGAGCGAGGCTGAGCATGGGGGCTGTGTTTGGGAACAGCAGACGTAGGTGTGAGTGCTTGCCAGGTTTTTGTTACTCTTGATCTGGACGTACTTGAGACTAGCGTTGGTTTTTGAATACACAAATCTGAGACCCCTGATGTACCAGTTCAACGTCTTCCTCAACTAAACACGGTCTGCTGGCCTGTGACAATCCAGTTCCAAGAGTCTGTCAAAAACAGGTGACGAGATGACTAGCTTGACCAGTGTGATTGAGACAACGGGAAAATATCATGATCTGCACAACCACATTGGAAAAGCTCATCATAAAATGCTAAAAAAATCTTGTATACTATGAAAAATTAGTCAGAACACTGCAGGGAATTCACTTTTAAGAATAAACTTTAACATAGGCTTCATATCCTAAGACAATTACATTGTTTCAAATAGAAAAACTTTCTTAATGTGTCCAAGTTCATTTCCTGTTGCAGTGTTTGCTGATGCACTGTTTGGAAATAAACTTGGACCCAAGCTGTTCCCTAGCAAAGCAATTCCAATGAAATAGCCTATAAAAGGAGCCCCACTTACCTCTGAGTGGTTCAACAAATTCTGGTGAGTTTATTGCCTAAACCTAAAGAGTTGAATGTGTGTTATGTTTTAGCTCCATTCTGTCTGTGTCCATTGCCACAGTAATCTCAAAAAGCTATGAATGAATTTACGCAAACTGTGTGGAACAAATAAACTGCATATTTTCCATGAAAATCCAACATCAAACAGGCACATATTGACATGTCTGGTTGGTGGTGGCAGCACAAAGTAGGTCCGACTGAAACAAGCAGCTCGTGGTTTGACTATGTTTCAGATACTCCACTGAACCCATGACATGTACTGTACTGTCAACTTGAAGTTGTGTGGTCAAGTATATTGTTGTGGTCACAATGAAAGCACCACAATCAGCTTGAACGTTTACTATAGAGCCATTGTCAGTCAACTAACCTAGTTGTAACGACTTGATTATAGCTTGTGATCATTAGCAATGATCAGTAAATCAAATTTCTGTGTTACACAAACAATTTTAAAACTGTTTTTGAACACTTTTTATACCAGGTCCTGTGAGCTGATACTCAATGGTTCACAATCATTAATCTTCTCTGCATATTTTATATGCATTGTGGGCTTGGTACAGCTCCACTACTAATTTCTTGAATGCTTTGAAGTTTTATTTTGATAATTGAATGGTCTGTCTCTGAAGAACAAATGGGCGCCACTGCTTAGTTACTTAGTTATTAAGGGTTTCTTTCAACCAAACCAGGGTTGGTGATTGTTGGAAGAGTGGAAAGACTAACCAAGGTGGATTTGGTGGGTTTTATTTTGTTTCCATCAACTCTGAATGAAATGTTTCATGATGAGTTAGCAAGGCAGTTAGGGTAGTCTTAGTTCAGTAAAAGAGAGAAACTTTAATTGAGAAAGTGTACAAATCAGCTCTACTGTACACACACCTCTGCAAGTATATTAGCAAGTGTTAGTTGTTGGGTTCTACTATCCCACTATTTTAGATCTCTTTGAATGCTTTGGGTCAGAAAGCCATGAATGACATTATTCTAGCTAACTGCAGCCTGCTGGGGTGGGACTGCAGGTACAACTGGGTGGTGGAAAAGAGGAGAGCGGTCTTATAATTTGGATATTATATGATGTACCTGTATTATGTATACAAGAATATTTTGAAAATTGAATAAAGAGGTCAAAAAAAGAAACCCATGAATTAATAAGTGTGTAGGGTCATCATTTTTCTTATACATCTCTGCCATGCAATCTTGTATCATTCAATTCTATTTTCTTCTATATCCAGCATCCTTTTCTAAGGAAAAACAACCTGTAACATAACACAATCCCTACAATTACATAATTTAATCAAAAGAAAGGAGCCCTCCAAAAATGTTCATTAAAAATGTATGCAACAGACTCAACAAGCTGAAAACACTGTGGACAAGCTACTGTCAAACTCACTTAGTGAAAGCTTTAAGTTTGACCCTCAAATGACCTCAAATTTTTGCAAGAATTCAAAATCTCAGACCATAAGGACAAGGCAATCTGAGCCAGGCTTTGGTGAACTGTAAGATACGATCTGATTCTGTACCAAGCTGTTCTTCCAGAATACTCCATGGTGTCATTCACTCAGCTGTACATTTCCTAAACAAAGATTACTGCTCAGAGGACAAGTGGTGCACGACAGCTTTCCATCACTACAACAGCCAGAATGCTAACCACAGTCACACCACAGTCTGTGCTGCTGTCAGTGTGCATGCTAGCTCTGATTGGACGTCAAAAAATAAGTTACTTTTGGCGCTGACTGTGTGGCCAAGGCAGAATCAATTACATCAGCTCAGACTTCCTTGAGGCATTGAGCGGGTAGTGGAGTGAGGCATCATGGTATTGATCAAAATGAAAGGTTTTCTTGAGAGGGTGGGGTAGAAGGGGAGAGAGTGATTTGCCTGGAGACGTCGGCCTATCAACAGATCAACACTACAACTCTTCTGAGGGAGTCTGGGAACTGCGTGGCACCCAAAGACACACACGTGCACACACACATACATACACAACAGCAGCATGCTGTGTCAGCTTCGGTGGCATCTATGGCTGAAAACGCCTCACACCTTACAGCAATCTGACTGAGGCTGGAGAAAGAAGACAGGGGGAGGCTGATGCTTCTGGAAACGATGCAACTCCGGCGAAAGCATCCATCTTCTGACACGCTCACTCACACACATGCAAACATGCACAAAAGGCACATTGAAACAGTATTCAACCGGCACGCCATTACAATCAAGAGTTCTGAAATATGTACAGAGAGGAGATGATCACATTTGCGCACACACACACAGACGCACAGAAAGGCTAAGAGTGAGAGAATGCAAGGCAGGCGGTGAGCTCAGCGTGACCAGCTAGCTTGTAGTGCCGACCCTCCGTGCTAAAATGGTAGATCCCAGATTTCTCCCCATGCAATCTGCCACCAGCAACCATGGAGGCAAAACAGGAAGAAGAGAGGACAGGATAGGAGAGGAGAGGAGGGATGCAGGAACAGAGGAAACCTAGCCATTTCCTTTTGCACCCATCCCTCTGATAAAACACACACATAAACATAAAAAAGATACATAAACACAGACAAACACAGAGGAGGCGGGAGAATGTTGGTGGTACTTACATGAGGACTCTGTGCCGAACATGGCTGGGCCGGGAGCTGTGATGGAGAGGAGGAGGAGGACGAGGAGGAGGAGGAGGAGGAGGAGGAGGAGAAGGAGGAAAGAGAGGAGAGAGAAAGGGGAGGGTGAGAGAGAGAGAGAGAGGGGAGGTTGATGAGCAGGCAGCTACACAGCGGGGGTCATCAAAGCAACACAATGCAGCCAGCCGGCCGTCGCTGCCTCCCAGACGGCCAGATGCCCCAGCTCCGCTATCCGTCACTGCTTTAAAAGCCCTCGTCCACGCAGACACACGGTCTGTTAGTCCAGCCGCAATAAAAAAAAAATAAAATAAGAGGCTGTGTGGAGGATTAAACCAAAAAATAAATAAATGGAAAATAAAAATGTAAATCCTTCACAGCTGAGGCGAACTGTGCTCAAATCCAAACACAGAGATGTGGTTGTGGCAAGCTATCGCATCTCTCCTCTTTCTGCAGTATATATCCTGCTTCTCATCCTCTCCTCCCCGTCACTCTCTCACTTCTCATTCCACTGGAGGATTTACTAATGGAGAGGGAGAGAGAGAGAGAGGCTTTCCCGGGGAGAGGAGAGAGAAGGGGGGAGTGAAAGACTAAAAATCTGGTGAAGAGCCGCTGCTGCCGCCGCCGCCGCTGCTGCTGCAGCCGCTGTAAGACAATAGCTATGCAAACAGAGTGACGTCAGAACAGAGGGGGAGAGAGAAAGAGAGCTGTAAAAAGACTGACTGACTACTGCTGCCAGATGGAGGGAGAGAGGGAGGGTGGCAAGGAGGGAGAAGGGGGAAGAGACAAGGAGAAACAGGAGGAAAAGGGAGGGCAGGATGGAGAGGAGGGGAGTGCGAGAGGGTAGAGAAGAAGATATGGAGGGGCAGAAGCAAAATTAATAATTAGGGGGAAGATGTGAGAAAGGAGAACAGGAGGAACTGTAAGGGAAGGAAGGAGGAGGTGAAAGCAAAGGTGACAAAAAAGAGAGAATGAAAGAAAAAGAGGAAGAGGGAGGGCAAGATGTGGAAGGGGGGAGCAAATAAAGAGATACAGCGGGGGAGGAGGAAGGCAGCTGGGGCTGAGGGGGCACTGGAGAAAAGAGAGGGAAGCAGGCCAATCAAAATGGTTTGTCTACTTCGCAGCTAAAAAAAACCCCAACTGAGATACAACGGGACACACACACACACACACACACACACACACACACACACACACTGGAAGGAGTAATGACGGGGGGCAGGGGGCTGCATTCTGTCAGTTCGACAAATTGAAACGAGTATGAAGCTGAGCACTGGGGGCCGCTGTGTGTTTAACTGCTGTTAACGCAACACACACACCTGGCCATCAGGGAGCCAAGCAACAAATTTTCTGTTGTAATCACATCATCATCAATCAAACCTGCATAAACATAACATAAACAACCCTGTAAAAAAACTACATAAAAATACAGAATCACACTGAATCATACATGTCAGTTTATATTATATGCCATTCCTTGCTCTGCAATAGCAGGGTTAGACAATAAGGATTACCTGCTTTCCCAGGGCAATTGGGCAAGTGAGTTGCCAGATTTACTCGCCTTCTACTTAAGACATCCAGTCTTGGATTTATTATTATGGATTTAATTTCATAGATCTCCAAAAAGACACTGCAGTTCAAGGCTGAATTACAAAGCTCCTGAAGATATACCATCACAAAGGAGCCGATGCTGTAAACATACAATGCTAGCTTTAGCATTAGCTTAACGTCAGCTTTTCCTGTTCCTACACGCATGAAATTATGCTTCAGTAAAGTCCAATAAAATGTAATTATTGAGGTAGTCAAGGTAAACCACCATCCCATGAGAGTATGTTGCTTCCATTCTGTCACAGCCCTAGCTGCAGCCCTGGATTAAACATGAAAATTAACTTGTTGTTATTAACTGTTAATAAAACAGGGGCAAGTAAAATTGACTTCTGGCAAGTAGATTTCTGAGGCAAAACATTACTGCTGAATCCTGAACAGATCGAGATCAACTGCAACAATCCCTGAACATGTGAGGTGTTCTAAATGTTCTAAATGGATAACATATACAAAACCTGTCCCAGACTGCAACCTTGAAATCTTTAAGTACCTCATACATAAGCAAAAATGCTTAATGTACTGTGATGTATTTGAATATGTTTCCATCCACGTACAGTACATGAGCATTTCCTCAACCATTCATTCTCCATTCTGTGTCTGCATGCTATGGTCTCTGCAGGTTCCAGCAAAATTCAGAGCAAAATTCAATACTTCTTTCCATCATTTGTACATGACCCAATGCAAATAAAAATAATCAACCAAAATAACGAAGAAAGCTAATCCTACAAGTTGCACTGCATTAAGGGAGAAATATATAATATATTTACTGTACTAAATCATTCAGCCACTATGTTCACCTTTGAAATTTCCATTCCAGTTCAGAAAGTCTGTTTTTTTGCTTTGGCCTGTGTGATTCCACACTGCCCGTTTCACATTTATTCACTTTACAAAGAGCTAAAAAATTAATCCAACTATGTTAAATGTCCACCAAATTAGGGAACATAACATACCAGCACTGATGTTGCTGTCATTCACTTCTTTTAATGAAACTACTGTATAGGGCTGCAACTGCAAGTATTTTCGTTATATTTTTCCTCTCCTGTAGTGAAATTAACATGTTTTACACCACATCTTATTATGATGGCCCACTGGCAGATGCGAGGATAAAATAGAAGGTTTTTTTAAAAATGTACACATTCAATGGGCAAAGAAGAAAACTTCTTTTGACAGGTTTTTCCCCCGTCGCCTGTTTTCACTTTTTTTTTCTTCACAAATTTGTTGTAATGATAAGGATGACGGCTTTTAAGATGGGGAATTAAATTTTTGTTTAGCTGAAGGAATGCGATTTGGCTCTTCCTCATATGACCAATGCTGAAAAATCAACAAACAGCAACTCTGCTATCAGTTTCAGACACTTCAAAAAAACTCCCAATCGCAGACATACTTGTGTCACATGCACATAATTAAAGCATAATCTTATCGGCCTGACATATCTGCAGAAATGTTCAATTCAGGTCGATAATGTTATTTCGTATTTAGGCCTTAAGCGACGTCCCACTATTATTGTGCATCCCTCAGTAAAATGATAAGATGTTCAGTTTACTGTCATATATGCAAAAGAAAAGGAGTAAATCATCACATTTGAGAAGCTGAAACCAGAGAATGTTTAGCATGTTGAGACTGATTACCAAAATAGTTGCTGAATAATTTTCCATTGATTGAAGGTATGTTGCATGTCTGTATTTAGGTCACCTGAATCCTTTTAAGAGTTCTAAATCTAAATGATTCAAGTTTTTCTGGATGCATGGAGACCCTGATGTGCTTGTGATGAACATGCTGCAAGTGATAAGTCTCATTATTGATGCATACTGTAAAACTTTAATGAAGCCTGGAGTATGGAGCCTTTAAATGTAGTTAAGTGCACACATAACCCAGTAACCGTGCACCAGTGGTGCAGACTGGGCCTGCTTTCAGCGTATGAATGGGTACAGTGGTGAGTCTTTTCAACAGCCTGCTAACCTAAATAGATGGGAGGTCAGCCGGACGTCCTTGTGTCCCCCACAGTGAATGGGTTGAAGCTAGCTAGCATGTGGATTAGCTCAGCTGCTGAATGAAGGAGTGTGTACCGACGGAGGCCTCCGTTCTTTTGTGTCTTACACCCAGTCGCCCTCCTCCTCCCTCTGCCCACGTCTTTGTCTTTTCAGCACAGGCATGAGACCCCTTCTCTACTCCCGCTACACTGCGAAAAATGTCTGTCTTCCAGAATATTTAAAATACATAAATTAAGGATGTCCCCATCAGGTTTTTTTGGCCCCAATCCTGTCTGTCTTGTCTGCCGATACTTATATTTACTTAAATATTGATTACATATGTATCCAACACACTGAAATAACAGCTGTGACCCACTTAATCTGACACAACAAATTTTACTCGATCCAAATACTGAAGGTCCTGGTTCAAACATTTTAAATTTATAAGTTTAAATTATTGATATGAAATGAATTTAAGATTCACTGGGAGAATGCGACTCCTGAAACTGGTGCAATGCCATCAGCTAGAGAAGACGTCTCACTGTATTGGAGTGTTGCAAGCTAAAGAAACACTGGAGATTGTACAGTGTTGTTACAGAACGGAGGGTCCGCGCTCACAAATGATCTTTGGCTGAACAGCAACTATCAAATCATCCCGTAACTAGGGACCGCAGGCCTGTCAAGCTTTGTATTTCTCAACATGTTGAAGCGAGTGCATGAAGCTTTTTCTTTATCTGCTCTCAAGTACGCTCCAAATGTCATCATGTCTGGCAATCAAGCTTACTACCTGTAGTAACATTACCTCTAGCCAAACTTGTCTGAGATACCACTGCATTTACCAAACTCATGGTTTATTCCCAGAGGCTTAATTGGAATTAACATTTATTATGTACAGGGTTTGAGAAGGAAGATGTGGGCTGGTGCATTATCAAAGTGGGCCGCTCTCTTAGGACTATGTTCTCTCTTTACCCGGCCCTCTCCCTTGGGTGATCACGGTTCAGTTGGGTGCACTTCATTTTCCCACGTTAATGAGTGTATTTCTTAGGGCTGGCCCCATATAGTCAACTAAACCATTAGTCTTTGACAAGTCTTAGTCAACCACATTTTCATTCATTCTTTAGTTGCAGAAATAAAATAAAAAAAACACCTCAAAACGCTAGCTGTCCTATTAGACTTGTATATCACCACAAAGACCGACGGACGCCAGTCTGAGGGCTGAAATACAGCACCTGACATCATTTAACGTTACAGCGGCTCCATCAAGGATTCTGACCACCGAGATGATGAAGACATGCCGGGTTCAGGTGGGAACAGGAGAGGTGAAGCAAGTTTGTGACTTAGCAAATTAATTTGTGAGTATACATCATCTATCATGTTGATATTTCTGCGAGTACTTCTTTTTGTGAAGTTGGAAGTTATTTTTTTACAGTGATTTGAACAACAAGGTTATGCTGTGTTGAAATAATTTCAGAATATATTTGGTCTCCTTGCTGGCTGTTCCGATACAAATAGAGTTAATACGTTTTTGCTGTTAGTATTTAACAAGCGGCTTAGTTTGAGTCCCAGAAACATATCGTTAAATAATTAAATTAATATCATAAATGTGCAACAATTAGTAAACTAATGGCTTGAATTGACAACTACTGGTCAGCCAGGAAAATCTTTAGCCAGGCGCAGCACTAATATTTCTGTCCACTATTATATACATGTTGCATTTCACTGTCTGACCAGTGTTTGTTGGGATGTAGCTTTAGCCTCAGTCTTTTAGCTTAAATGTTACATCTTGTACGCAGCCATTCAGTAACTTAACATGCTTAAAACCTTTATAGAGTGTTCATATTTTTAAAAATGTGTCAGTGTGAAACATTAAAAAGTCAGCTGGAGACAAACCTCTCAGCTAACTCAAGAGTTAAAGCATGAGCATACACTAGCAAGGTCCACTTATGAAATCTGCTAGTTAGAGTCATAATTTAAGCTGACAAAGTCCACTGTCATCAGCTAAAAATGAAAAGCTGAGTGACAGCTGATAGATCTGCCACCAGGGATGAATCTGTGAATGCAATGGCCTGCACTGGCAAATTCTTATTACTAGCAACACAGTATATACACTGAAAAATGCCCCAAAACGTATTGCTGTTTGTACTGCTGCTACACTACCTATCAATGCAGCTTCTGCCAAAAACACCACATGCTTCACTGAGAAAACACATGCAATTACAACCTGTACTCAGGACTGTTCAGATTTCTTAATTTAATTCATGAATTTTAAGGCTGAACAAGCAACGACACAGCAAGACATTTTGTTACAAGTCGTTTTCTGATCTAAACTAATTCAGTAACTGAATAAACTAATTGGACATCTGGTAGTACAGAGCATGCTTCCCAATCCAGAACATTAAGAGGTTAGAACATGCAAGACCGCCATACACTTATCGGTTCTTTTTTTGGAATCATATATTCTGCAGAGAAAGAAAAGCATCTTGCTGAAGACTGAACAGACTGCTAGTGAAGAGCTCCTCGCTGTCAACTTCAGCCTCTTTTCTTGTTTCAGTCACACATAACCCATGGTTACACACACTGGCACCAGGCCCTGCTCTCACTGCCACGCTGATAATTAGGATGCAAACCCATTGCCATAACAGCAGTGAAGCCCAGGTGAATGAGGTTGCTAATTGAGTCAGACACTGAGTAATGGAACAATGCCGTTGTTCAATGAATGCTTCACTTAAAACAGTGCTCCTCACCGCCTCTCCTCGGTGGAACTGCATTCATGAGCCATTTATTCCTGAACAATGCACACCTCACCCCGCCCCCGCTTCCATCACTAAGTACCACCCCGAAAAAGCATCTCCTCCTGGTTGCTAGGAAACTGAAAATAAGCGTGAGAGGAGTGTGTGGCCATCCTTCGCCAAGAGGAAAAATGAGGAGAAGGATAAAAGAGGAGAAGGTAGGAGGAGAGGGACAGTCTATTAGAGAAGGCCAAGCTGAGATACTCCAGACTTGATGTTGGCAAAAAGTGTGCCGATAATGAGATAAGAAGAGGTGCGAGCCATAAAAGGAGAACATAAAAAAAAGAAAAGAAAAAAATAGTCAATATTAAAATATGCTGTCTGGCCAGTCCCATCATCTACATGTAATCCCATCCTTGATTTGTTTTTTGAATTTTAATTTTTTGATAAAAGAAAAATTATGAAAAAAAAAGAAAAAACAAAATGAATTATTCCAACTAATCATGGATCATACTGCAATATCTGTCATAATCACAATCTGATTTTTTTTCTCCATATTGTGCAGCCATAGTTTAGCATTAGTCACAGATATTCTAGCACTGTTACCTCAATGCTAACACGTAATGGGAATTCCCATTAACATACTAATGTAAATTAGCATCACAATTATCTTGACAAACGGATCCATTTTACTTCACATGCTTAACATAGAACAACGTCCGCTCAGACTTTCAGGCGTATTTCCTCGACTAACAAATTGCCTGACTTCACATTGCTAATTCAATCTGCTACCCTGCAGCTTCAACAAGAGCTACAGCAACATTGCCTGCCAGGAGAGGGCAGCACATATATTTATATATTTTCTATTTTGTTTATTCAGTTCCTCCAGGATTTCGCAGGCCTTTTTTTCTGACTGTTGCAGCCTAAAACACCTGCAGCTTTTCTAAAAAAAAAAAAAAAATGTTGCAATGTTTTCCGACATTTTTTAAAATGAAAATGCAGGACCAAGTGAAAACTGCAAAAGAAAGTTGCTATTTTTTTTGTTTAATTCATTAAAAACAACTTGTTCCAGGGAGACACACTGAGTTCTGTGTGTGCTAACTAACCTCATATCAAAAGGGCAAGGACAGTTTTAATTTCCTATCTGAGGGTTGTTGATTTAAAAGCTCACCTTTGTGTTGTGTACAGTTTTCAGGAGCTCTCTTCATTTTGTGAAACATCTGAATTTATTGAATATTTCCTTATAGCACAAGCATGATAAGCAGGAAAAGCAAAGTGTAGCAGTTTACTTCTAAAAGTATTTTATGTACCACTTGTATATACGGTAGCCTGTAGTGATGATGCTGTCCAATAAAACTCTGACACTTGACGATGTATTGATGTATTTCACATGGTCAAGCGTTAAAGAAAATAAAAATTGCATGTCGAATTGCAGTACTTAAGAATCACAATACATATTGAATCTGCACGCAGGGATTGTTAAGATTGGATTATATTAACTGTATCATCCCAGTGCTAGTGCATATGCCAATGTATTCAATGTAAAAATAAAAAAAAAACAGGGAAAAAAGCAATTTTGCCCTTAGACCACTGTGTCTTGCTTCTAGTGTCCAATAAATTTGGACAGAAGGCCAGGATGTCAAGATCATGGCAGATTTCCCACCAGTCTTTCTGTTAAGAGTTGACTAACCGCCTGGCCACAGGCATATCTGCAGATTTAGTATTTAACTGGTGGTCATTCCCTGATCTGATGAGAATGAATTTACAGCACTCCAAGCCAGCTGGTGTGAAAAATGGATTGTGCCAACCACATCCACCATGTAGGGCAACAGCAGGAATTGGCAGTCTTTTGACAACCAGACAATCATTCCCCCAGTTCCCCTTTCAGAGGAACCAGAGTCTACCACAAAAGGAAGGTCGGCGAGGCTTTGATTACCTCCAGTGGGTCACAATTCAAACGCAGCGGCATCATTCAGCTAACTGGGTCAGGAACGCTGTGACTGTCACTGCTGACACCAACTGGTCAAAATGGGGAACTGTGTGCCTCAAGCCACCCAGAGCTTCTATTACTATTCCACTGCGAGTGAAATCAGATATATTGCAGTCTACTGGTGTGAGACAGATGGATGTTAAAACAATAAATCAACACCCAAACTGAATCAAACCTATCTATTATTGCTAAATCCAAGAATAAAAAATGTGGTCTGACAGCAACAGAATTGCTTTAGTGTATGGCCTGACCAACACACCCTGCACCATCAGTAAATGGCTTCAAAGACAAAAACTCACTGAAGTGAATGCCCACAGAAAAAAAAACGTGATAAGAGACAGGGGCAGTGGGCTGTCACTTCTTCTTCAGCAGCTCCTCTGAATGGCAGAACTAATCTGAATCGGTCCAGACAAGCTAAGCTCAGTCAGGGTGGATGCAGAAGGGATGAATTCATTTATTTTAAATCTCGAGCCAAGAAACATTTGTTAAAGCACATATTCTCTTCTTCCCACAGTGTCCTGCTTCTTATACCTACAGTTAGGGTGGTAGTATACTAAAATCTAAATTGAATCTGTCTAAAAGTTACTTTAGGGAACTAACATATTACAAAGACCACATACTGTTGTTTATACTGTAGTTTTATTTTTTTCAAAATGTTAGGAGTTGGTTCTAAATCTTCTTCCTCCTGGAATATAAATTACTTACTTATAAACTGTTTCTAACTCCACCTCCAGGTACAGAAGTACTGTACTCCAGTGGCAGTGAACACGCCAGCATTTTCTCCAAGCACCATAATCAACTGCCTGTGACAACATGCCAAATTTAATTTCAGAATGAACGTCCTGTGTCCTTCACACCTGGGAGTGTCCAGTACAATCAGTGTTTCCCTGATGTTACTAATCAGTTCCACTTGCACAGCTAGGGCTTTTGATGTTGTGCACACATCTCACACTCTGCCCAGTGCACCACATGACAAATTGAAGAAGTCAAAAGGACTTTTCTCTACCCGCTGAGATAGTTCCTGATATGATACGACCTTTGATTTAAGTCACCTAATCATATATCAAAAAAGAGGAATTGTTTTCATTCTGTTAGCTGTGTGTTTAATGTGGGGAAGCAACTGGCTTGTCTGAGGTCAGCAACTGCTGTTGTGCTGTATTTTGCCATTTTAACAGCTGAATTCCCCTTTCTCTGCCTGATTGCATGGGGAAAGTAAAATACCACATTGGGTGAGTAAATCTTGCAATTCACTGCCCTGATGAAGCAAATGGTAAAAAAATTATTTTAAAAAAATGATCAAACACATTTTCTCACAGAGCTAAGCATGGAAGTAGGTAAGTAGTGAGCTATCTCCCGTCCTTCTCATCTCCTTTAAGAGGTGCACATGTGCAAACCCATTGTTCACTCACGAGAACATGGTGGCAGGTATGGCTGGCTTTACCCCGTAAAACTTTGCCACAACTTTAGTTAGATGAAACTCAGGTCTAACTAAATTGAAGTTGAAATTATGTTTAATGAAATTTGCAACCTGCAACGAGTTGCATTAAAGTTTTACCATGTAAAGCCAGCCTTACAAGTGCACACATGAATTTTGATTATGGTGGAAACATGAGTTTAGTTGGTTATCGGAGGACAGTGTGGGTGAAAGCAAAATATGTATTACGTGGTTTGGTGAAGTTTCATAGCAAGGTGGGTAAAACATGGTTGTTTTTCGAAGGCACATCAAGTTTAAAGTTTAACGCTGCCGAGTGCCATAACAAGAGCTGACCGCATCTCGCTTACATTGCAGCTAAGAGGACTTCCAAAATCCCCTCCTCCAAGGCCTTGCCAGTGCTTGTATTAAACATGAACGCTGAGGCAAGTCAGGTAATCATGAAACAAATTACCACAGCATATCATGTTTCAAAAAATGTGCAGCCGTTCACAGCGTACGCCAGTGTAATTGCTCTTCAACAGAAGAGCGGGATTGACAGATTACACTGTACCACACCAACATGGCTTGTCAAAGGCATTATTTGATAACCACCACTAAACAAAACCATTTGTATGGGTGGAAGTAATGTAATTTGGCCAAGTAGATTTCTGACCCACTTGCCCATTAACATTGAAATGTGAGCGTAACATACTAAGAAGAGAGACCAGCTTGAAATGAGTGATGTACTGATCCAATATACCTGCGGCGTTGCTCAGGTTTAATTGCATCAAGTAGACTGAAGTAATACTATTATAAAACCGAATTTGTCCTTATGGTGATGAAATAACAGAACATACCTGACGAGAGCTTCGGGTAGAATGAGTCTGCTTTTACACAGATTCTTAGTAATTTTATCATATAGTTTGCATAGATTCAAATGTGTGCAGGCAGTCACATCTGGAGAGCCTGTAAATAGTACAAGTCATTGGACATGTAATTCATCAAACTGTCTCTGTATGCAAAGTAGGAAGCCACAATGAGGAACAGAGGGTGGGGAAATAACAACCACCTGACTGTGGCTGTTAGCCATGTCTGATGAAATAATCTCTTTGGCATGTAACCAACCACTGTGCAGAGTCTATTTTCCTTATGGTTACTGGGGCGAGCACCTGAAGTCTAGAACTGTCTGGAACTGCAAAGGTTATGTTTTCATATTTAGCCAGCCTTGTTGAAAATTCCTCTAATGCCAAAAGTCCCATAGCGACTTCTAAATGGTGAAAGAAATTGCCACAACCAGAGACTTTTCTAGAGAGTGTACGCATGTGATCTTCTGAAAGTCTCATCTGCTATAAAGGTTCAGCTGATTAAAGCTGATTTTTTTTTTTAAATCGATCAGTTCCTCAGACAGAGAGGCTAGTTTCACATACACAGTGAGACTGCATTGTGGTCTTGCCTAACTGTTTGAAGTAGCAGCTGGTGGCGTATTTGACAGGGCATTCAGTTTAAAGCTAAATAAAATCTATTGAGTTGGTCTGTTTCTTTTACCTAAAAACAACACATTCAGAAGGCTCCAATCAATAGTTCAAGGCTGCGAAGCTTCGTTTATAACATTGACATTCAAATTCTAAATCAATATTTTAATGCTACTCAGGTTTGCTTTTTGCATGTCTATTCATTCTTCGGAGTTTCAAATAAATTCGGCTGCTTTATGATATGTGAGGCAGAATCATAACAGATAGAAAGAAAATGAATGAAAAGAAAACTAGAATTACCGCCTTGTGGTTATATGTCTCTACCAAACAGCCAAGTTACATGCTCTTAACTAAGATTGACAGGGAGCTGAACATCATGTCACAATGAAGTTGACCGTTGACCGTCTGGATGTAAAATGTCATCACCTCATCATTTTCCCCTGCTGGATTTCGGTGAGAATACAGCGTAACTGCACTTCCGCATTGGCTTCATTTTTCAGAGCCAGAAGCTTGACCTTTGACTTTTATCTACAGTCTATCAGTTCAAGTGCAAGTGGACATTTGTATCAAATTTGAAGAAAGGAGGAAAGGGGGGTTTTGAGGGGTCCCTGAGATATCACGTTCACTAGAATGGGCTGGACATGAGGTCACAGTTACCTTGACCTTTGACTTTTGACTACCAAAATCAAATCAGTTCATCCTTGAGTCCGAGTGGACATTTGCTTGTTTGAAGTTTGAAGAAATTCCCTCTCGGTGTTCTTGAGATGTTGCCTTCACAAAATGGACAGACAACACAAAAGCATGACGCCTTTGGCCATGAAATAGGAGTTCTCCACCATGTTTTGCTGTCATATTGCCATGCTAGCTTCTCTGTCCTCTTTTCTGTGTTTGACCGAGCATAGGGCTCAGTTATCCCAGAGACACACACAGTGTACAGCTGAGTGGACAGGCTGTGGTGGGGACAGTGAACCAGGCAAAGGGAAGCTTTACTCGTTTTACTCTACTTTTTTTAGGGTGATGATGTCATAAAATATGACGACAGACATTCAGAACTTCATTTGAAAACCTCAAAAGAAGCTTTGAATATAAAACTTGACAGTTAGTTCAGCCCTATTCAGATGACACTGATGGCACAAAATATTAGAAATCCTCTTCTTACTTAGCTACAGCCGCTTTTGCACAGCCCACATCAACTTTGTCAAAACTTTAAAAACCCTTCTGTATGTTTAAGTCTCTCTAAGCTTCTCTTTATCTACTTCTCATCCTTATAGCTCCAGTGAGGGGAATCTCTACTGGATAGTGGTTTTTACCTGGATTCACCTCATCACTGTACTTCACTAGCCAGGATGTCTTTGACATTTCGTACAGTCAGGGTGCCTGCGTAGCAGCCGTGACCTTTCCCTCACTTGGCCACAGCCCTCACTGGCATGGCGTGTCACATATTAGAGAGCCAGCTGTGAGGGCTTTGGAGTGTTTGCCTTGAATTACCACTTTGGGTGCAAAAGTCTAAAAGGTGATCCAGGCTTTCTGATGTGAATGCGCTCAATGGCCACAGCTTATTGAATTCAGACAGAAAACTGGAGGAAAAACAGACTCTGATTGTGGACTTTTCTCCAGGCAGGGCAGGGCAGGGCAGACTGCCCTGTCAAAGGTAGGGCAAACATTTCTAGCCGAGATCACGTTACCAAAGTGGTGCACAGGTTCTAAATAAAGGTTCCTGACCGGTCTGATCTGGCTTTGTGGTGAATGTGTGCTGTGCCTGTGTGTGTCACATCAGTCAGCTTACTCAGAGGGTTTCTTTATGTTCTTTAAATTTTTAAAATCCCTTTAGACTTTTGTAATACATCTTGATCTGAGACTTTGGTCAGTGTTGCTCAGTGAGGTGTATGGACATTATGGCTGGGCCGATACACTTACTTATCTCCTGATTCGATACAATGGTGATATTTGTTTGCTTTTTTAACACTAGAGCATGGGAAAAAGTTGAATTACACACTTCATCACCATCATAAAACATAAACATAACCAAAATCAATGCACATCACATATTAATCTCAGCAGCATCAATGCTATACTGCATATAAAGTAGTACATGAGATACATTTTGAAATAAACTTTAACTGATCCTGCTCATCAGGTTAGTGCTGTAAGAAAATAATAAATAAGAAAAGATGTTAGGCCAAAATGAATACAGCTTCTGAAAACTGCACACAGCACAGCACCTTTAAATGAACATTAATTCACATTTGAAACTGAATTTTGAGTTTAAGCTTAACCCTTTGAGGCTGATGTACTGTTGTCAGTGTAAGTCAGAGTGTTTAAGTCAGAGTAATAGATTGAGTTAGCAATACGAAGTCAGCAACAATTAGTTTCTGTAAAGCTGAGGAGATATATGCCTTAAAGTCTGAGCATACGTTAAGCTTGTTCAGCATGTGACAATAAACGGATCTGTTTGTCAAGATAACAAACAAATCCATATGCTTAAGCTGGGTATAGACTGTGTGATTTTGGGCTGTCCCAGATGAACCTTCGTCAAACTGTGAGAGATTCAAAGACAGCCATTCTCACAGTTTTGTGACCAAAGATAGCCTGGGACAAAATTTTGACAGAGCCTGAAATTTAGGATAATCATTTCACGCTGTGACTGCTGCTATGACCTACATCTACTAACCAACCAAAAGGAATGTAGAGTATGTTGGTGGACAAAGACATGTCATATCTGTATACCCTACAAGACATGAATGTATGTTTATGTGCACTATTTTAGCATACTGCAAAGATACTTAAATTTAACTCAAGTTCTCTTAGCAAAAGTGGCATCCAAGGTAGTTTTGGGCAGTATGTTAAAATTTCTCTTTCTCCTAGCCACTACCGAGTCCACATTCTCCTCCTCTCCTTTGAATTTTTTTTCCATACACATAAATACCACTATTGCAAGGACTTGATTCTTGCTTAGCTACATTTGTTTACCACTGTAGTGGCGCAAATGGATGACGGGGGCTGACTGATGTTGTTTTCTCGTACATTATCTTGCATCGTAGCCTATGATTTAGTAGATGTGATCATCGTACTGTCTACATACATCAAACCGAAGCTTATTGGATGTGGCTTGCAATGAACTTATAAGATTACTAAAATCTCTCAGTCTGTGGTAGGCACCATCACTTGTGTATTTTCAAAGACCAGGGGCCCTATCTTACTCTCGGCGCAAGGCGCAATGGGCAGGCCCTGTGTTCATTAGTATAGAGTAGGGGTGCAAGAACATATTGATACTCTTGACTAATGCAATATGGTTTGTGATATTGTATTGATTCTCAAAGACACTGCATTGTGATATTGTGATAAATGCAAAGATTTGTGGCAGTGGTTCATTTTGTGTCATGCTTAAACCTCGACCACTCTTCACTGTTCTGACTGCATAAAAAGTAAACTTTTTTAACTCAGATTTTATGCATATGGCGGTGCGTTCTTTATACTATAACAGTTTTTTTAATCAAATTAGATTTTTTAAAATATAGCAATATACTGTAGTTTGTGTATTGTTATACAGTATGTATCATAACACCAGATTCGTGCCA
>JAJHUR010117716.1:1199-15424 GCA_027495735.1 Lutjanus campechanus | reverse complement strand
CACCTGCAGAACTAGATACATGTGTGTGTGTGTGTGTGTGTGTGTGTGTGTGTGTGTGTGTGTGTGATGTTAATCCCCTGTGACAGGAGATCAGCATGAAACACACACTGTGACCAAGACCCTGAGACACACACACACACACACACACACACACACACACACACACACACACACACGTGTTCCAGTCAGTCTGGAGGTTCAGCAGCTGATCAGTGTATTGATCATCAGGTTCTGATCAGCTGATTGATTGACTGATTGCTGAGACACTGATGAGTCACTGAGTGTGATGATGATGTCACACAGGAAGTTGCTGTGGTTGGTGGAACCTGATCAGTGTGTTCTGAAGAGAACCTGTTCATGGAGGCGTCAAACCAAACAGCAGCTAATAACTGATTTAATTGATTGATAATCAGGGAGGAACTGATCAACTATTCTTATAACAGTTAATCTAATGATTGTTTTATTGATTAACTGACTAATCTAAAGATGATTTGTTACTCTATTAATGTAACAATTAATTTAGCCAATATAAAATGTAAAACTCATCATTAATAAATCAATATTTTATTCGATCATAATCCTGAAAAATAAACTATTTTAGATGACGACTGTTAACAGAAACACGATCAGTGTATTGATCATCTGATAAATCAGATCAAAGTGCTCCAGATGTTCTGCAGTGATAAAACATCTGCAGAGTTTAAACACAAAACTGAACTGGAGAAAATCAACATATTTCTGTCATCACTGATCTCTCGAGTCCTGCTGACAACACAGTTTTATCTTAAATCCAAACCAGACGGCCAGAAACAGAAGTAAATCCCACCTTGATGACTCTGCACGTTGGTCTGGTGCTTCAAAACAAGAGCTTAATAAGATCCAGCTGCTCAGTGAGGGACGCTGAGGACGGACACATGGAAGCTGTCAGGGACGGAGGAGGTGGACAGAGACCAGCCTGCAGCCTGATACTGTACATGAAGCTGGAACGTTTAGTCCCAGGAACTACTTATAAAATCTTAATGTTTATATTTCTTCATGTGTTAATCTGACAGATTATACACATATTAACATATTGTAATATTATGATATCAAAATTCAGTACTTGTGTAAAAATTAATTTGGAGGAAAGTAAAAAGTTGCACCCTGAGTGTTACTGTGGTACATTTAGAAATTAGTTTTACATGAATAATAAGAAATAAATTCAGACAGAATATCAAAAAACAACAGGTGCATCAGAGGAAGATTCAGAGTCCTGCACTCTGTCTCACCCTGTCTCACTCTGTCTCACCCTGTCTCACTCTGTCTTACCCTGTCTCACTCTGTCTCACTCTGTCTCACCCTGTCTCACCCTGTCTCACTCTGTCTCACTCCGTCTCACTCTGTCTCACCCTGTCTCACTCCGTCTCACCCTGTCTCACCCGGTCTCACCCGGTCTCACTCTGTCTCACCCTGTCTCACTCTGTCTCACTCCGTCTCACCCTGTCTCACCCGGTCTCACCCGGTCTCACTCTGTCTCACCCTGTCTCACTCTGTCTCACTCTCTACTGATTTATTAAATAGAAGATGTTTCAGTCTCGACGACCTTCATCAGATATGAAACCTGATGAAACGTCGTTTATTTAATAAATCAGTAGAGAGTGAGACAGAGTGAGACAGAGTGAGACAGAGTGAAACTCTTCCTAATTGTTTTTTTTATATTCAGACCAGATCCATCACATTATTTGTGTTTTTCAAAATAAAATACCTGTATTTGGGTGCCGCGCTGATTTATTCTCTATATGAATGTTACCAACTGTAATTTGCTGTTTTC
Source organism: Lutjanus campechanus (assembly GCA_027495735.1). Taxonomy (NCBI): domain Eukaryota; kingdom Metazoa; phylum Chordata; class Actinopteri; order Lutjaniformes; family Lutjanidae; genus Lutjanus; species Lutjanus campechanus. The sequence goes on along the minus strand of JAJHUR010117716.1, from coordinate 13,614 downwards.
TCATTTTGTTTTGTTGATTCTGTGGACTGTCCATCATGTGATGTTTGTTTGTCTCTTGTGTGGACATCAGGAACAGCTGTTACCACGGTGATAACTGATGAAATAAATAAATAAACAATCCTGAATCCGCGTCTGTGACTAAAGGTTACATAAAGGTTAAAAAGAATAATTATGCAAACAAGGCATGTCAAGATATTTATACACACACACACAGAAATGTGTGTGCGTGTGAAAGAAAGTGACATCATCACACCTCTTACGTCGAGCGTTACCTCAGCAGGATGTAACCTGTGACCGTTCACAGTTCGTCGCTCAGTCTCAGAGTCAAAACATAAAGAATCTCCAAACCAACCAGACTCCTTTCACAAAAGTCTCACAACAACACAGACACACTAACAGATGGAGCAGCAGTCGACTCCTGTGTTGTGATTGTATCAGTGCAGGTTGGTTGCACCATATTTACATACAGTTTGTGATTGGTTATAAAACTTTTGGGGGCGTGGCCTGATGCATTTAACAGGCCGTAACTCTTGGCCATGAACTGGACTGCAGCTAAATTTGTGACTGTTGCACACACAGTCACTTTGTGCAGATCTGTATTTTATTGATCCCTGTTTGTTCATTCTACTAAAATATCTAAGAAAAGAAACAGAAACAGAACAAAATGTAAACACAGGCAGAGTGCCTGGTTTTCTAATCTGTAGCAGCAAATATGTGAATATACAGCACAGAAAATAACCAATGTGAAGAGTTCTGCACACTCATGTGCGTCAGACTACAACATATAACAGTGAGAATAAATCAGACTGCTCTGCTGTTTGTATAGTATATTAAATTATTGAATAAGTGCAGAGTGTTGTACCTGAGGGTGACAGGAGCTGCTTGTTTGTTGTGTTTTTGCAGCTGAATTGTGAAACACTTTGATTTATTTTCTCTGATTCTGTTGTTGAGGTGAAACTTGATCCACAGCTTCTTCATCAGAATGTCCAGGACATACTGAAGCACGGCACCATCAGCTCCACCCTGTGGCCATTAATAAAACACCACCATAACCCTTTAACACATTATTCATCTACCACAGATTCTGGGTCAGATATTGATCCACAACACTTAGGCATCTTAGATCTGTTTTGCCACAGCAGGACATGAGCTTAGCTTCCTACACCAGGACTCCTGCTGCTTCTCCAAACTGGAGGCATGTCGACCTCCATCTACTGAAGGTAAAACACCGACTGTGGAGAAGAACCTCCACACTGCAAATAATACAGACTGCCCCTTTAATAAGGGCTATAAAACTATTTAGCTTAGCGAACATGCAGAAATATTAGAAATAAATGATGCATGTGTCTGTTTGCTTTGATAAAATCAACAGAGAGAACAGTCATGCCTCTCTCATGTGCAGCTCTCTGTGGCCAATCAGATTCCCTCCTGAATCAGCTTCATGATGCTCCTCCTGTGGCAACATGAGCCAGAGACTCCGAGAGACACGAGAGCCTCAAAGAGACACACAAATAGACAGAAAGAGATGAGAGCAGGAAGAGGAGGAGGAGGAGGAGGAGGAGGAGGAGGAGGAGGGTCTGAGAGGGGCGGAGGATGCTGAGGGGGGAGGAGAGGAAGAGAGGAGGAGCTGGGAAAGCACCAGAAGAGGCAGCTGAGAGCGAGTGTTGAGCAGACGGGAGGCAGCAGTGACTGCAGGCAGCTCAGCCTCCAACACACTCACACACATCTGGAAACAACACACACACACAAACACACACACACACAGCTGGATCATCACTGACATCTGGAGACGACCGACTACAACTTCCCTCTGTTGTCCTGAGCCTCGGAGGACAGCAGATACTCAGTGTTTGGGATTTCACAGAGAGCGAAACGAGCGCTCCCTCTCATCCTCCCACTGCTGCCGGAGGAAACACACACACACACACACACACGGAGCATCAGAGCGGCGTGGATGAGAGTGTGAAACGTGTAAACGCTGCCACTGCCTGCGAGTGAAGTGAAGTGAAGTGAAGTGAAGTGGACAGGATGCTGACTGCTTTGAAAATCTGATCAGCGACCCGGGGCGGGACGTGGGCGGCCGTGATTCAAAAAAAAAAAAAAAAAAAAAGACTTGGCGTGAAAACAAAGACGTGCTACAACTAAGACGAGGTTTAGGAGACGAGATCAGCTCATGTGGGGAAACTGGAAGCTTTGAGCCTCGTCAGATTAACTTGAGTGGAGTTTAATGTCGACTTAAAGCTCAGATCAGAAGACGAGCCGGTGATGAAAGTGGTCAGGATCAGCAGAGGACTCGTGTCAGTGTTGGACGTACAAAGTGCAGCTCCGGGGTTTAACGGATCTCTGAGAGGTGAGCTGAAGTCAAGCCGGAGCTGCTTCGTCTGGCTGGAATAAAACGGACAACAGAGGAGGATATTTGTGGAGCTATCGACTATTAAATCATTTCTTAAAGGTATAATCTGCTGTATAGATTCATATAAACCTTTAACTCATCATCTGTTTCTGCAGAAACCCTTCAGCCTTCTGCCCGTAGCTCCTTATTTTCTCATTATTTTGCTGCTTGGGACATCTCACCAACCCAGAACTTAAGTATTTGACGTCCTGGGAATGAGACTCAACTGTCTTTGTGGTGCGTTTAGGGAACAGACAAATCCGGCTCAATCTAAATCTCAAATTCTCTGATTCCAGCTTCTTAAATGTGAATATTTTCTGATTTCTTTACTCCTCTCTGACAGTAAACTGAATATCTTTGACTTTTGGACATTTGAGGACGTCATCTTTGGCTTTGATCAACATTTGTCACCATTTTATGGACCAAACAACTAATCAATTAATCAAGAAAAGATGAATTAATAATGATAGTTGCAGCCCTAAATATTTTAATATCTGGATGAGTATTAAAGCAGCTAAACTCTGACTGTCCTCATTCACTTTATTAAATCCATCACTCTCCATATTATCTTTGAAAATATTTCCAGATTATTTCCCTCTAAGTTGGATTTTGTTCCATCTGCTGATCATAAATCACAGCGCTGAAGATTTTTGTTTGCTTACACACCTGCAGCTCACTAACTCTGCCTTTTCTTCCTGTCGCCACCTCTCTGTTTTTCCTGTTTGCCCTCTCCAGATGGCTGCCACGCTGGCAGGTGGATGCAGAAGCGGTCGCCTCATTCAACATTAACTGGGTTACACACAAAATAAAGGAGGAGGCCGGAGCTGGGAGCAGCGATCATGCATTACAGTGACGTGGTGTTTGTGCCCTGCAGCTTTTACACGACCGAACAGAGCAGCTCCGTGTCTTAGATGTGTGCTGGAGATGAACAGAGGCTCAGAGTGACGGATTTAAACATTTCCACGGTGGCGTGTCGACCTGCAGCAGGAACAGAAGACTTGACTTCAACATGTGAGTCAGACTGAAGAAGATAAAGATGAAGAACCAGTCTGATGTGTTTGTCTGCCAGGAGTCTGTTGATGTGTTGAGATGAACCAAATGAAGGATGTGAAGACAGTTTCTGTTCTGAAGTGGACGAAGTGACAGAGACAGAGACAGATCTGATGTCCACAGCCTGCTGGAGGCATCATGCTGGATGTTACTGGTGTTACTGGTTTCCTGCAGGGCGCGGTTAAAGCTGCAGCTCCGTCAGGCTGTTCTGTACTTCTGCTGTTGGTTTGTCTCCAGCTGAGCCCGGTCCACGCCACCGTCTGCCTGTCTCAGGACTCCCCGGCGGCGGCGGACAGATGCCTCTGTGCCTCGGACATCCTCAGCTGCACCGCCGCCGGTCTGGACCGCGTCCCCGGAGAGCTGCCGGTCTCCACCGTCACTCTGGATCTCAGCCACAACCGGATCGAAAGCCTGGAGGGCGGCAGCTTTGAAGGACTGTATCGTCTGGAGACGTTACGGTTAACACACAACCAGCTGACTGTAATCCAGCCGGGGGCGTTTCGAAACACCTCCGGGCCTCTGCTGCGACACCTGGACCTGTCGTCCAATCAGCTGCAAGTGTTGGAGCAGCATTACTTCCTGGATCTGCCCGGCCTGGAGGAGCTGCTGCTCTTCAACAACCGGATCGTCCGTGTGGAGTCCAGAGCTCTGGCCGGACTGAACCGCCTGCGCAAGGCCTACCTCAGTCACAACCGCCTCACCGACTTCCCCTTCTTCTCCATCCAGGAGCACAGCCACCCCCACCTGTCCATGCTGGACCTGTCCTCCAACCGCCTGCCCAAACTGCCCCGAGAGGAAATATCAAACTTACCCCTGTCGGTGCAGAGAGGACTCTACCTGCACAACAACTCGCTGGTGTGCGAGTGCTCCATGTACGAACTGTTCCGGCACTGGGAGCAGAGAGGCTTCTCCTCCATCAGGTAGGCATCCACCCAAATAGCAAAAATAAAGTGATGCAGACCGATATTTCTTTTATCCACACAGTGCTGAAAAAGTCAGCCCCATGATTAGCTCAGTAGCAGGGCTGCAACCAGTCAACCATTAATTCAATCGCCAAATATTTTGCCGATCAATCGACCAAACAACTAATCTAAGAAAACAAACAGATTAAATATCTGTTAGTCTCAGACCTACTCAGCAGACTGAAAAAAAGGTCTCATCTATCTTAATCAATAACTGAAAACAGAATCTGCACCCGCCCACAACCTTCCCCTCGCTAAGTTACAGACACTATGAAGGTTCACTACGTCCAATAAACAAAACAAACTCACAAACATTCTCTGACCAATTTTCCTTATTAAGCAGTAAGATACAACTGTACAACCTCTGAATCCAAGTTTCTCTCTTTTACTGAGTTACAACAAGATTAATTGTTTCGTCAAATCATCGTAAAACACAAAAAGAAAAAAAAAGTAAACTTACCAAAACCATCTTTCCACTGTTAGAACAATCACCAGCTCTGCTTTGGTGGAAATTAATCCTTAACTGAATGCAACAGATGCAAAAAACCAACCAGTGATGGATTCAGACCATCGTCTACAGGAGATATATCCGTCCAATTGTCCAACCCTCGTATATAAACCACGCCTACTTCTGATTGATCAAATACAGATATGGATTGCTTTCTTGGTTGAACAGATAATAACGCCTCTGTGCATCTCCTCCATCAGGGACTTCAGGCAGGAGCACACCTGTCTGGTCTACGGGATCCAGAGAGGGACAGTTCGCTTCTTCCAGCACGACCGTTACTTTGAGAAATGTAACCTGACGACGAGCGGGCTGAAGGAGCAGAACAGCAGCGTGTCAGTGACGGTGGGACAGCCCATCCTGCTGCACTGTGTCACCACCCTCACCGGACACCATGTGACCTTCCTCTGGGTGTCACCCAATCAGGAGTATGTGGCACCGCCTGGAAACAACGGCTCGTTAAAGATGTTCACCAACGGCAGCCTGGAGATCGTGGCGGCGCGTGCGGAGGACTCTGGGATCTACTGGTGCATGGCGCTGGACCAGCAGCGCCAGCGAAACGAGACGCAGGAGGTGAACGTGACGGTGGTGCTGCGTCCGGTCAACGAGCATCACGAGTCCTTCAACACGGGGTTCACCACCCTGCTGGGCTGCGTGGTGAGCCTGGTGCTGGTCCTCATGTACCTCTACCTGACGCCCTGCCGCTGCCCGCCCTGCCCGAAGGCCTCGCCGCCCGCTACCACCACCCCGAGCCAGGGGAACGAGGCCGGAGCGGGCAGCGCCCAATCGTCCATCCTCACCCCCACCCCGCCGGCGACCACTGAGGGCCCCGGCCGCAAGGTCAGTACCAACAAGCATGTGGTCTTTCTGGAACCAATCAAAGAGCAGCAGAACGGCAGACTGAGGGCGGGGCCAGTGCACCTGGGTCCAGGTTTACTGCTAGGGCCAGAGCAGCACTCAAAGCTCCACAGCTCCCAGTCGCAGCAGAGGGCAGGAGAGACAGACTCCATCATGTCTGTCTTCTCAGACACTCCCATCATGTTGCCATAGCAACAGGACCGGCACCTCCCTCACCTGTCACTCACCCCTCGTCCTCCTCACCACCGCACCCAGCACCGACCTGAGCAAACCAGTAATCCCAGTCTGACTGAGAGCTTTTCAAATGTAAAAATCTTTTCTTTGCTTTGAGGTTTTTTAACTGCCTGAAGAAACGGATCAAGTGCAATTTTAACAGATTCAGGGTTCCCCCCAGAAAAGTTGTCAGGCCAGCGGGCCCGGCGAGGCCCAGAGACAGACTGACGGCAGGACTAAGGTCGGGCCTGTGGTGACGTCTTGGAATCGAGAATTTAAAAAAGCCATAACACAGATTTCATATATTACATCAGCACTAAAAGCAGACGGGGGATTTGAAAATATTACGTACAAACAATCTGATGATATTCAGTCTCAGAATATCGTGTTTACAACAACAACAAAAGAAATTTTAAATGATCATTTAAAGTGAGAAACATCATAATTCACAACACAACTCAAACAGGATCAAAATATTGTCTCACCAGTGACTACCAAACGTTATAAGGTCCCATGGGGGACATAGGAAGGGGACGGACTTCGCCTCTAGAGCGTATTCACATTTTAACCAACAGATGTCACTGGTGAGCTTTACAACCATTATAACTACGTGTCCACGCATCTCAATAATACATCCCCTGAAAATGACATTCTCAGGACTGGGTTGCACCAACTACACGTGAGTTCCAATGTAGCGTAGTTTGAACCTAAGTTCTAACTTAGATCAGAGTTGACGCACTACTTTCACTTTAACAGCTCCAACGAGACCGAACTCATAACCTAAACCTTCAGGGAGCTGTTAGTCGGAGTGACGTCCTCTGGAAAACTGTGGTTGTAATGTCGAGTTTTAACAGATTGGATCTAATCTGTTAAAATAATCAGGTGCCGTTAAATTAATTTATGTTGTAGTTGTAGTTAAGTGGTAGTTCCACCACTTGATGTCACTGTTGTTATTTGTCACTGGCTGTTGAGTCAGACGGTATCATCCACTAATCATAATGCTTTGTCCTAGTTCACGTACCTTTCTGGTGTCATTTGGTGATCAACTATTGTTGTTTAACTGTTGGTCGGTAACATTCAACATTCAAAGATCCAGAATGAAAATAATTGTTGGAGGAAAGACTAAAAAAATCTTGAAAAATAGGTCACATGTCCGTGTGCTCCACATTTGGCCCCATTAATTAATCAAATGATCAGCTTGAGTCATTTCCAAACAATGTGGTACAAGAGACGACAGAGTAAATAAACATTATTAAGAAAGGTGCCGATCAGATTGACCACAGGAAATGAAATATTTTGTTGTGAGGTGTGAACGTTTTAGCAGAAGATGAACCTTGCGTCTCCACGGTGCAACCAACCAAAGACACAACTTTAGCGTCAAACTAACTAGTTCCAGCGTGGCAGTTAGCGTCGGCTTCACATGCTAACTTAAGAGAGAACTTACGTGTAGCTGGTGCGACGGGCTGCAGATGCCTGAAGGGGGCATCGACCAGGCTCGGAAAACATTGGGGGAAACCCTGAGACTAAATACTCTTCAATACCAAATTTCCATTATTGTTTGCCCAGGTCTGCCCACTAAGTCCTACAGCCATGACCCAGTGCACTGTGACAGGACGGGCTCAGACAGACAGACGGACAGGGTAGGGACGGACGGACGGTGCTTACAGAGAAGACACAGGAAAGAGAGAACAAGAGACGTAGGGAGGACGGTGAAACCTGTCAGAATGAAAACAGACCAAAAAAATAGCAAGGAAGTGGTGGAGAAGCTGCCTCACAGTCTGAGCCAGGACACTGCGTCTGAGACAGACAACTGAGAGGACGTCAGGGACGTTTTCCACGACGAGCATGGACGCGCAGGGCTGTCCCTTTAAAGCACGGCTTGTACCTTTAATGAACATTTGCTACAGATGCCTTCTCGTCTCGTTCAGAGACACAGAGAAAAAAAATTCTTTTTGTAGAGCTTTTTAGCGTTTCCTTTCTCTTTTTTCTGTCCAGAGCCGCTGTGTCAGCTGATTAGAGCCAAAACAATCTGCATAGTGTAGCTCTGTCACAACGTGAAGTGTTTTAGAGTAGACAGAAGAAGAAGAAGAAGAAGAAGAAGAGCTTTTAGCGAGTAAAAATAGAAACTGTTTTAAAGGATAAGGTTTGATTCTCAACCCCCCCTCCTCCTTCCTCCTTCCTCCTTCCTCCTCCTCCTCCTCCTCCTCTCCCCGGGAACATGATTACTGTCATCAGTCAGAAGAGAAGTTCAGGAAAACAAAAGGGAAAATAAATAAAAGAAAAACTGGAGAAATGTTTCTGCTGTTTGTTTGAGTTCATGTGGAACTTTTTAAGGTTTAATCGACGAGCTTTTTTTATTCACTACGTCTGAGACAATAAACGTGACAATGACTTGGTGACGAGGAGAAGATTTGTCTCCATGTGGCGAGTGTACAGCAGGACAATCAGGGCAGACGTCTTTTTACTGTCTTCACTGCATCTCCCTCCCGTCCCGTCCCCCGTCCTCACCCTGTCCTCCCTCTATCTGTGTGTTAATAAATCTCTGTATCTGGACCGTCCAGCTGAATGTCTGCTTTCTTCTCGTCACTGAGACACTAATGTTGGAGTGTGTGTGTGTGTGTGTGTGTGTGTGCGTGCGTGCGTGCGTGCGTGCATGTGTGTGTGTGTGTGCGCGTGTGTGTGTGCATGCATCCTCACAGCCACATTTGCATTCCAGCTTCTTAAATGTGAATATTTTCTGGTTTCTTTACTCTCTGACTGTAAACTGAAGATCTTTGAGTTGTGGACAAAACGAGACATTTGAGGACTTTGATCAACACGTTCTGACATTTTATGAACCAAACAACTGATCAATTATTGTAAAAATTATTGCCAGATTGATCACTAGCTGAAAAATAGGTCCTAACATGTGAAAACAGGACACGGACGTACGCTCACGATTTTTTTTTTTTTAATTGACAAGGTTGTGACAGGATTAATTAATCGATTAATCAGTTTTAGTCTGACAAAACAAGACATTTTATGACATTTTACAGACCAAACAACTAATCAATTAATCGAGAAACGTTGGATCCGACCTAAACGTTACTTGAGGCACTGGTAGACCAACAACTCTCTCGTTCTTCGTAGTAAAATGAGCAGTCTGAGCGACGTGTCAGCTCCATCATCTCGTCGTTGAGTTGAGTTGGAGCAGACGACATCGTAGATGTTGGATCATTTATTAGTGGAATTAATAGCATAATTTTGTTAATAAATGTTTGTGCAGAAGAGCGCCCAATTCAGGAAAGTGTGCAAAAACTTAAATGACAAAATTTCAAATTAGGATTAAAACTTTCATGGAATCAACAAATCTTTTCTTGTTAAATTAACGTAAACCTACAAGTTTTATTAATTCAAGTTAAATAAACTTCAAAGTTCCAGTATTTATTTTCAATATTAAATTTTCAATTTAATATTTTGAGCTTATTGAACATGTTTTCTCAAGTACAACTGAATTAATATCCAGTTTATTTGTTTTGAATCATTACAGATTTACCTCAATTTGTCTTTTAAAATTCAGAAAAACTTAAAATTTAAAGGCAGCCTTGAGACTAATGTTGCAAAGTTAATTTGAAAGATGTGAAGGTTTTTGTGTGAACAGAAGAAGTCTGAGATCTTTCACTCAGGCGTCGTGTGTTCAGGTAGAGATGCAGGAGGTGAACAGAGGCAGGAACACAAAGAAACTAAAGACGTTCAGGTATCAGTCTGAACTTTGTAAACTGATCAGATTCTCCTGGTCCTGGTGGTCTGGCTCAGAACCCTTTAAAGAACATGAACCAAAGAACAGGACTCTGAAAGAAGCAGGGTCCCGTTTCTGGGTTAATAAATTATATTTCAGGCAGCTTCCTGGTTCTGGTGTCAGAACATCTCGAATGTTAAGTTTAAAAAATGAAAAAATGGAGCTGGAGGAAAGAAAAAACTAAAATTTAAATAAAACAGACATGAAGCAGCAGATCAGACTGTCAACTCTTTTTCTGATTTCTATTTTCAAAAATTCTGTTTGGTCACTAATGTCAACAGCTGTCTGTCTGCCATCATCATCATCATCATCATCATCATCATCATCAGGACCGTCTCTGGACAGTCATCTAGCCGTCAGTCTCCATGTTTCTCACCAGATCTCATTTTAGTTCATGTTGCGTGAAAGCAGAAAAACCTCTGAGCTGCGACAGAAAATGAGAAAGTCATGAAGCCGAGGCGTCTCATCCTGTTCTGCCTCATTTAAAGACACATTTCAGAACAGTTACATCAACAGCTGCACGTGTTCAAACACTTCATCCACCCAGGACGTGTGTGTGAACAACTACGACCACATGATCACCAAACCTGCAGACGTTACTGCTGCTGCAGATTACACACCAACTCATTCATCCACTAATGAGACCTTTGTCACCAGGTATGACCCCTGCATGTCCTCACACATGATTGGTCACAGCACACAAGCATTATCACGATGGTCAGTCAGCGGGTGGAGTGCACGTGGAGTGCACGTGGCCGAGCAGTGTGGAGAATAATGGCAGAGAGGAGAAAGAGAGAGGAAAGGCGGAGCAGAGAGGAGAACGTTAGAAGCTCTGCAGGAAGAGTGAAGATTTATTCCTGCAGCAGCTGTAATCATGGAGGAAACCGAACACTCGGCTGCGTCTCAGTCTGCACGTTTTGTGTTTAGTAATAAAACTAAAAGATATATTAGTGACATAAACAGTAAACTGTGATGCTGATGTCAGATTAGGAACTTTTATCTCAGGCCTTGTTGTCACATTTAACAGTTTTCTGGATTTTTAACATTCTTCTCTGGTCTATGAACATCAGAACGTTCTGCTCAGTCCTGCCTGCTTTTTTCACATTTCTGTCACCAGCTGAGGAAACAGAATATTTACGTTCACAAATCTCAGTTTTTAAATATTGAGCTCAGTTTGTGCAGTGATTTTTACAAAGATGTTTTCTGTAAAACATGACGTGAAGGCAGGGACATTTCTGCAGCATCATAGTTCTGTACTCTGCTGCGCCTCCTGTGGCTCGCAGGCTGTTCAGTCCGAATTCTCAACACGATCAAACTATTGATGACGTCAGTCTAATATTTGATTCTGTGCTCACTTATATTTGACTAATGTGTGTAAACTGCAGGAACAGTGGTCACAAGTTAATGATGTGCAGATGTGTTCATCTAAATCTGCAAACATAAAACATCAGCAGCTTCATGTGAGCGCTGCAGCTCTTAAACAAACAGCACCGCCCCCTGCTGGTCACCACTATCAGAACTGTAACCACGTCCTCGTACCTGATCAGACTCAGAACAAAATATACCAGCGACAGGGTTCCTGGACCTTCACTACATGATGTAAGTCACATGACGTTAAACATGAAACAGTGAAAGTCGGTTTGGTTCTTGGCAGCTGCTCCAGGAGGTCGTCGGCTGTTTTTGCCTGATTTCACAGCAGCTTTTCTAAAATGTTGTGACGCACGTTGCAACATTCTGACGTGGTTTTTGCAATGAAATTGCAGGAACGTGAAAATTGTAAAAGAAAGTTGCAATTTTTTCGGTATAATGTATAAAAAAATCAAACTTGTCCCAGTGAGAATAAAGAAATCAGACGACAGACGAGCCTAAATATCTTTCAGGGTTCATACGTTTGTTTGACTGGTTCATCCACCCCTCGTCCTCCTCCTCTTCATCCCTGCACAGACTTTCTCACTCTTTATATTTCTCCTGTGATAATCACTACGCCCACTAGAGGTCGCCGCCCAACAACAAACAGGAATATGAGTCATAATCATCACAATCATCTGGTAGTAACCACTGTAAAATAAACTGAGTTAATATTCTCTTCATCATATCGTCATCGTCATGGCAACTAAAGGAGTTTATTTTCTTTAGATTTCATGACTTTATTTGAGAGATTTTAAGATTTTGTAAAAGTTCTTCCATGAGGCTCAAAAATAAACAAAAATCAGACAATTTGGGGCTTTTTAAAAAAAAATACCTTCATGAATGTGATGAGCTGTGATCTGATGTCACAATAACAATAACAACAATAACAACCAGTCTTTTTCACTTTTCAGTCACATTCACTTCATGACAAAATCATTTCTAACGTTGGAGTCAAACAGAATTTTAAAGCAGCAAAGATCTGAAACACGTTTCTGCTTTACGAGCAAACTGCTGCAGACGTTCAGACGTTCAGACGTTCAGACGTTCAGGCTGCCAGTTCATAGAATTATTATTCTTATTCATGACGCTCAACACTCGCCTCAATAAATACCTTGAAATGAACGATTCCTTCTCATGTATATATATCAATTTAATCACTGAAGACAGGAGCAGAGAGTGCGTGTGTGTGTGTGTGTGTGTGTGTGTGTGTGTGTGTGTGTGTGTCTCTTGTGCGTGTTGGCACACAT
>JAJHUR010117714.1:672-13717 GCA_027495735.1 Lutjanus campechanus | reverse complement strand
TAAGTATGTCTCTATATGACATCATGTTATTTCTCTGAGAATACAGTACTTTTCATTTGAACAAGCGACTGAATACTACTTTAAGGTAGCTTTTTAATTTCATATACTCCACTCTGATAAAAGACAACCGACATCATTGGCACAGAGCGATCAAGGCCATCTTAAAGCGTCCCTCCTGCGCTCATTCAAGAACCACAGAGGCTATGGTTCACTGCAGCAGATTGTAATGCGCCGAGAAAAAAGGCTGCAGAGTGCAGACGGTCATTAACATTCACAGGAGAGGAAGAGGAGGAGGAGGAGGAGGAGGGAGGAGGTGGTGGTGACACAATGCACCATGCAAGTTCAAAGAAATACTGTAGTGGAGAGAGGGGAAAAAAAAGCAAACCTGCAGTTTAAGTCCCAGCTCCTACCAGTCATCTAGCCATATGCTACTGTAGTAAATGGGCTTAGGCCAGAAGAGTGACAGGCTGGTTATACTTATTTTTATACATTTTAAAGCACATTAAAGCCTGTCAAAAAACATTGCTAGAAAGTAGAAAGTGTTAGGCAACCAAAACATATTGATAAATGAGCAAGATGTGTGGTCTCCTCTTATTTATGACCCACTGAAATGATACTCAGGCAGTAGCCAGGTGGGAACAGCCGCGGTATGAAACTGTCAGGAAGATTTATCCTTTTCATCTGGCAGCTCTCGCACCTTGCAGCTCCGTCGGGTCACCTCCTGTGACATCACATCCTGGTGCCAGGCTCGCAGTGCCCCTAACAGGGCTGTAAAAGAGAGTTTATGACATGCCCCGTCTGTCGTCCCCTATGGAGGTGAAATACCTCCCCGTCTTTTAAGCGTGCCCTTTCTGACCACAAAAATATCTTCCCATTGGCTTTGCTATTTTGATTGCCTTCTCCATACCGCTGAATTTCATTATCATCTCTTTTTCCAAATCAATTTTTATGTCTTATTTTGTGAATTTTACTTTAATCCACAGCAAGAGACTGTGTGCACCCAGAGGCAGCATAACTGCAGCCATTACCTGATCATTACTAAACCACATGTAGAGTAATTTGTTGGGCTTGTATCCTCAGAGGACATGTGAGGTTTTAGAGACGAGTGGAGCAAAGAGCTCCCCACAACAAGAAGATCACTGTCTCGGAGGCTTTTGCAATAATTAACTCGCAGGCTGATTTTTCCGAGATTCAACTGACAATGAGCAGAGCTATAATAGTTTTGTATTTTTTCGTTAGTTTTAGTTTAATTTTGAGGTCTGAGTTGTTTCAGTTTAGTTTTGTATAAAAATGTTTAGTTTGAGCATTAGTTTTACTTTTTTAGGATTTAAGAAGTTCAGAACAGGTATTACAACATCAACACAACACTTTGTGAAGCTAGTTGATGCACAGTCATGTAGTAGACATCCCAGTCTCAATAAACTGATGCACCAATGTCTCCTAAGGCCTGTGTTGACAAATTTGACCAAACTGACAAATACTAAAACTAAAGACATGTCAGAGCTGATCGCAATCCAAGTATGTGTCAAAATACCCTTTTATATTAATATTGTCATGCTGGCCCACACACTCTATTCTACGGACATTAGGCTGGACAACATATCAATTTATCAACTATATCGATATCGTGATATGAGACTAGATTCCATCTTAGATTCTGGATATCGTGATATGGTATAAGTGTCGTTTTTTTCATGTTTTTTTTTCTGTATTTTTTTCCTGGCTCCATATTGCTCAGCCTAGGCACTATTTGAGAATTTATGGTATCTTAGTTTATGTATATCGAGATATATATCATGGCACAGTCTAAAAATATTGAGATATCATTTATAAGCCATATTTGCCAGCCCTATACAATTTTTCTTTGGTACAGATCACCACAAAAATCACACCATAATCATTTCACTGTGTTTTCCAAAGTAAATGAAAATAATGATTTAGAAATTCCCTTTAATATTGTAATTTACAAGGTCAGTCAAAATAATCACATATTTTTTTCTAAATCAGTCAGCCCTAATTTCCTGTATATTTTTATTTTATTTTAGTTAATTTTGTTATACACATATATATCATGTCAGTTAGTTCAGATAACGGGCTTAACTTTAAATGGACAGACAACTAATAGTTATAAACATTGTAGGGATTCATCCTCGTTTGTCATAAATCCAATTAAAATGTTGAGGAGAGGGTGGGGGGAAACAACTCAGTTCAATCATAGATCATATATTAAATAGGATTTCAACCTATTTAGTTTACAGTCTGTGACTCCAACACACTATTTGGACTGCAGTAGTTGTAGTTTTTTGTTTAGTCTTAGTTAACTTTAATAAACTTGCCCTTCAGTTGTATTCACTTCTTGATGTCTACCTGCTGCTGAACTTAGAGGACAAGTGCCACCTTTGAATCACTGACTTTCCGAGCTGCTGTGAATGTGGAGGTGGAGCACTTCGCCGTCTTGTGGTAAATGTCTCTGGTGGAGGCTACAGCCCGGGCCGCGAGACTCTAATTGCTTTTCTGCCGTCCTGAGCTGGATGGAACATATCATGTGACACTTTCTCCGTTTCTCCCTCCTCGTCAAGCCTCACCCCTTGACTCTCTCCATCACCCCTGCCCCGAGGCTCCGACTCATATGATCCAGCTTACACAGGAGGGACTCACAGAGCCATATGTGCACGTTTACATCAGGAGGCCGGCCTCTCCACTCAGCGTGTCGATGATTTTCAGTCCCGTATGGGGATTACCTCACATACCTCACACTTTCTTTTTCACAAGTCACACCTCAGAGTCTGGGGTGGACAAAAGTGATGAATGAATGATCTATTAATGATCCTCTTTAGACCGGGCAAAGAGTTGAAGGAAGGTTTTATTCGGGGGAAAAACATTCCTCTCTCTCTGGCAATGACCGATAACCCTGTCACATTATGCTGAAAGTGGATACTTAAATGCTGCGGCAGAGAGGAGGTATACTGCAGTGGATTTCCCTTTTAATTAACACAGTAATTTAAACAGTCTTTTACGCCAATTCCTTACATCTCTACCTACACTTTCTATAGGATACAGCCATTTTCTAACGAGCAGGTTAATGAGTTGATGCTTCATTTACACAGCTGAACAAAAAACATCCCTCATCCGAGCTTTCAATCAAGCCTCTCTGACTCATTGGCATGCAACTCTGAAAGCTGCTGAGCACTTAACCAAGCCGAAAAAAGCTATGCATTATTTACACATGTAGCCTGTCCCGAGCTATATGTGTGCCAGTGGGAGAGAAGGGGAGACGTATGAAAAAGTGAGTAATGAATATTAAATACAGAGTGAGGTAGCGCGATGAGTTCTACAGACGGCGCGTGTGTCGACTGGGTTCATTGTAACAGCTTGAGTGCAGGGACTTAGTCGGGTCTTGAACTGGCTTAGAAAGAGAGCTTTCAGGATCACATTTCCTGTGGCATGCAAATCTGCCATTGACACATTCCACTGATGCATATTCATACAGTAACTCTTTAAGATTATCAGTGCGGAAGTGAAAGTCTACTTACAGATTTCTTGCAGTAGTTTTTAAACTTAAAGGGAGAGTCCACCCCAAAATGAAAAACACATATGCACGCTAGTATGTTGTTGGCATTAAGAGGTGTAATAGACTCAAATGACAGGATAAAGAGAAGAGAGACCGTCTACAAGGACACAGAAGCAGCTGAGCAGCTGACGGTGTTGTCACACAAACGTAAACTTTCTAGCTCTTCAGGCTAGCACTAGCTTGCAGCATACTGCTGTTCACAGAATGGCCTACTACAGATGCTGCACCTCTGTTTGTGCAGGAGGAGGTCATGATCGTGCTCCCTCTGGTACATAATCTTAATAATAGAAAAAGGCCTGGCAGTAACTTTTAACACTTTTAGAGAAAATATAAAAGTTATTTAATAGTCAGTGTTTTATTACAAACATAGTATTTAATTTTCCATTAAAGAAAATTGACAAAATGTTTTTGTAATCTGTCAATTCTAGTTTTTGGAAAGGAAATCAGCCAAGAAAGTTGCAACTGGTGCATCTCTGCTGCCTTGTCTCCAGTATAATGGAACCAGTTGGCACTCAGCTTGTGGTGTTCAAAGCACCTTAAAAAACGCATTTGAAACCCAGCAGTGTCTCTTTCACGGTTATTCAAGATTATCCACAGACCGTGTTGTGAGTAGTTTCGTATAGGAACTATCTTCTTTCTACCAACGTACGTCCACCCACTGTGTCACCGTGCAGTGCAAAGCGTGCATCTACTCATAGAGGAGAGGCTTGTTCTCATCACAGCACGGGATGTAAACATGAATGGCTTCCTCTTGGACTAAGCTTTAATATTAGTAACACTGGGCTACCTGGTGCTGTGATGGGGTTGGTTGGTTGTGTTTACGTTCTAAACTAAGCTACTTTTCGAGTTTTGGTGAGGATGGCTGAGTATGAGCAACTGGAGATGGATACAATCTGACGGCATCCCCTGTCTTAAAAGCTAGTGTATGGAGCATTTTGTCCTCTATGAAACTGAAGGGAAAAGGGACCTGGACAAGTGAGTGAGTTGCCAAGGGATCCCCACCACTAGCAGTCAGTAAGGACTTGTGGAAAGAGACAATGCTTTTGAATTTTTCAATTTTTTTTTTGTCACCTTGAGCAGGATAAAAAGCACTACAGGTAAGTGACAATAAGAGGAAAAACATGTATTTTTTGGAGTGAACTGACCATTTAAAATTGTTGCAGTTTCACACTGAGGGCTTGTATCACATATAGTTTTAATTAATAGTTAAGATATAAAGTGACGGACTGATTTCTTCATTCATAACCATATTTCAGTGGCAACCCATAAACACATCATTACTGCTTGTTCTTCTGGAAGACTTGTGGCAGTCCCACTGGAGATGTATACAGCCTCATCTCTATAGAGATCCCAACGACACCCCTGACCTTTAGTGAGTAAGAGTGGCTGCCTGTCTGTTTCCATAATGAATTACATCTGAATTACTGGGAAACACAAACCCCACTGTAAAACTGACTGATGTATCTGTCAACTGATATTATCAGCCCAATATTGGCCTGTCACAGCCATATCGGTTTAGGTATCAGCATATATACTGTCCAATATGCGCCTATATAAAATCTTATTTTAGGGAGAACATAATGCAGATTGTTAGATTTGTTAGCTTTATAAGCAGCATTTTATGTATATTTGATCTTTTTCTAAGATCCGGTTTAATATACATAAAAACACACAGAAATAAACATCCCCAAAAACTCAGTGTCAGGCTCTACTATAAACGTAATGTCCCATGTAGTGAAGCTGGGGGACACAATATTAGCTTGGGAGAAAGTCAGGGGCAGAGTTATGTATTTCTGCTCCATAAACCCTGAGAGTGAAGTCTAATAAAGCCTCTTTGGTCAGTGGTAATAGGAAGTCCTGTGTCAGTAGTATTACAGTGCCAGAATGCAAGGCCATGACGAGTCTCTTTACCTGTGGATCTGTCCGTTCTTGTGAAGGTACTCCAGGCCCTCGAGCACATCTTTCAACACGGTGGCTATGCTGGCCTCGTCCAGGACGCCTGACTTGTGTTCGCCTCGCGAGATGATATGCTTGATCACGTCCAGCACGGAGCCTGGATAATAACAACCAGAGGAGACAGTGGTTAATAAAAAAGAACTTACAATGTCATGCTTCATTTTTCTTTGAAGACTGCATTTGTGATTGTCAACATCAATGTCAGTCAGAAATGAAAACCTTCCACCAGTCGAGCTCTTTAAAAATGACAGGATAAATAAATTGTCTTGTTTATGGTCATGACTGATGATCTCCTGCATCAATGAGAAAGTCACCCCGGGCTAGCCGCCTATATCATTTGTTAAGCCTACTCTAAACCAAACCGTATTTATGAAAACACATACTTCCTGGTGGATTGGCAGACATTCAGTCAAGATAATTCGTCTATAATCTTATATTGTTTGGATATATTAGATTGCGGGTACACAAAGACCTTTTTTCCAGTTCCAGTAAGACGGATTTTATTGAAGGAAAAAACAAATGATTTAGCTGTGTTACGACAAAATCCTTTAACCATAAACATCACCATGACCTTTTCATTTGGCCATGGCAAAACAAACCAGAACAGTCATTATCATGCATTCTTTAAAGGGTAAACCCGCCTTATAAAAGAATTTATGTTGTGGAACTTGTGATTTTAAAAAGTAAAGTCCGTATCTGCAAACACAGGCGGCAAGACTTGAATTTATGATGTCATTAGGGGACATCTTTTTGGACTTGGTCCACTGACTTAGAAAAGTAAATTAGATTTACTTTGCAGGCTCACAGGATTTTTGTTTGAGCTTTCCCATCCAAATGAGTTTCATTCCAATGTTGAGCTCACAGCTGGCAATCAGAAAATGTGCCCAGTTTAAATCACCAGGCTACTGTCAGAGTCATGGCATTATTCACCGTCTATGGAGCAGTTCCAGGATTGGACGCTCGATGACATCATCACTGCAGCCCGTCTCTCTGCAGTTCAGGTTCACATCAAATTCACAAATACACACTGAGTTCTACCAGAATACAATGAATGTGAATCATATTTTAAGGTGTGTGTGCCTGTGATACCTTTGGAATTGGCCAGAGATCTGCACAGAAGTGTGCGTGTAAAAGGGATCATTCAGATTATTTAATGCAGGGTTATATGAGCTACTTATTGATAGTCTGTGTATTGCGTATGGTAGATGGCAATCAGTGCTTCCCCAGTTTGGAGAAACAGAGAGGAGCACCAGCATGGAAGCTAAGCAATGTACTGCTGTAGACAGGGTCAGCAACGAAAGATGTTTTAGTTTTAGCACCAAAAAAATTAAGATTAGTGTAGTAAGTGTACACTATATTTACAATATTTTCACTGCTTTACCTTGCCGTCAGACAGCTTTCTCGATGGGAAACCACCATTACATAAGTCAAATATCGCTCTTTCATAGTACATTGCTTTAGCTTCCACAATAGTACTCCGCATACAACCCCAGATTAAATAGGCCAAACTATCCCTTCAACATCTGAGGTTACAAGTCAAACTGTTGCTTTGTCTTTAGTTGCCCGGGCTGAATAGAGGACGAGTGTTGCTCTGCTCACTGACCCGGCAGGTCACCATGTCTCCCCTCAGCCTGGCTCCTGGTGAATAAAAGGAGCACTCTGGATGAAAAGTCGGACTGCTGTCAGTGTATGATTTCCTTTGTGCGACTTTCCAAAGAATAAAGAACATCCCTCTGAAAAGAGGTTCAGTATTTGCATTCGGTATGACAGAAAATTGGGCGACACTGGTGAATGGGGACAAAGCAGAGAAGCAAAAAGAATGCCACTTGCCTGACAAGCTGCATTGTGCTGCAGTGATACACAAACACAAACACCACACTGCCACACTGTCTGTCTGTCACACACACCCTCAGCCACACACACACACACACAGCGGCAGCACTTGCGAACAAAAGCTGGAAATGGCCTTTTCAAGGTCCCGAAACACTGTCCATGACACAATTCCAGGATTAAATTGATTGTGTTTTAGCAACTGTTCCAGGCTTGGGGTGCAAAGATATTTATTTGCTTAATCACTTCAGGGTGTCCTCGCCTGCAGCACTCAGTCGAGCACTGCATTACCCAGGGGAGCCGACGATGACGGGCCACCTGAGACTAGACGGCGTTATTGCGGAGTCTTAGACACGCTGAGGCAGAGAGGGAGGGTAGCGCGAGTGAGGGAGAGACGGTGGGTTCAACGGGTTCGTCTTGCAGTGACGCTGCGCGGCAGAAAATGTGATTCAGCAGCGAGGAGAAGAGACAGACCCATTCAAAGAGAGGATAGAAGAGGAAAAGGCAGGAGAAAAGCAGCCTATATGTGTGTCTTGAGTGTGTGAGATAGCGGGTGCATATGTGAGCGAGTGCATTGGCAAGGAGCGAGAGGAGAGCGTAAGAAGAGAGCAGCCTCGCGTCTCTGATGTGACAGCTCTTTGAAGCTCATTGAGAAAAGGCAGATTTTTTTTTTCTTCCTCCCCTGTTCTTCGCACACGGTTCCCTCCTCTCTCAATGCTTCTGCGCTCAGCATGATGTTCATCTCCTCATCTAGAAATGGCTGTAGGGAGGAGAGGAAGTGACAAGAAGTGACAGGTGACAATGAGAAAAAGGTGCTGAGGGAAGAGGGGTGAATGAATAAATCACGTCCAAGTGAGAGGGAGATGTAGTTCTAATGAGTGAGCAGGTGATGACATGAGAATCTGATTAAGAAGCTAATGTGTGGGACCTTGTCTGTGCTCGTTCAACTGGATATAAACAGTTACAGCCCAGCTTTATGTATGTAACATTAAAGGAATGGATGGATTTTTGGAAATACCCTTATTTGCGTTATTTCAAAGAGTGAAAGGAGAATATTGATACTGATATCTGTACAGTAAGTATTATGCTACCACCTGCAGCTGGCTAACTTTGCTTAGCATAAAAGGCTTTGAAGCAAATCTGACATAGTGGCCAAACCGTGTAACGTCAAAGTGTCGTAATGCACATGTTGTAATGACTTTTTCTTATAAGCTTACATTGTGAAAGAAGTCGCTGTAAAACAGTAGGTACATTTTTTGGGTGTCACACTCACTACCCTCCTGAAAGGACTCGTTTCAACATCAGGATCTGATCCATCCGGTCCATTAATATTTGGTGAGTCTAGAAGAGCTGTTCAATTAAGTCATTTTATCCCCATTCAAGTTAGCGGACAGCTAAAGCGGAATTTAGCCACTCGATCAGCGCAAGTCTAGTAGGCTTGCTCTATTTGCTGCACAATGCGGAAGATCTGACACAGAGATCGACTTCATGCACCACTGAGCAACTTTCATAGGTATGAATGAAGAGAGGCTCGTTTATCCTGTCCTCCTTAAGACATTCATAGAGAAAACAGCTAGCTTGGTTGTGTCCAAAGGTGACAAAATTTGCCTGCAAGAACCCCTAAAGTTCACAAATTAATTGGATCTTATGTATTTAATTCGTACAAAAACGTGTTTAAAAATTTTTGTTTTTTAAATTCTTGGACAGGACCGGTAACTTCACTTCCTGAAGTCTCTGATGGTTGCCTGGTCTCTGATGTTTGTATAAATGTGTAAATAAACAGTATATAACTTGTTAATTCATTATCTTAAAAGCAGATGGTAGCTGGATTTTGTTACATTTGAACCTAGATAACTGTTTCCCCCATTTCCAGTCTTTATGCTAAGCTAACTTCAACATCTGTTTTGACTTACCATTCTTTGTGGACCTTCAGATTTTGAACAAAGCTGGATGTTGTTGCGTCTTTGACTGTTGACTCAAACTGTATGTTCTTCATACTGCAATTTGCTTATTTGTTGTCCGATGCAAACAATCATTTTTGGAGCTCAGTAACATATGATTAAGTGGAATAAAGTGTCGACTTACTGAGGATGAACATCGGTAATATTAGTTGACTCAGGAAATTAATTAATTAATGGCAAACTCTTTAAAAAAAATTACTAACATACGTTTTAATATTTGGCCTCGGGGGAAGGTATCAAGAATTTTCAAGTCAAAAGGCTCAAGTCCAAGTGAAGCCAGCAGTCCTTCATGATAGAGTCCAAGTTGAGTTGCTAGTCTTACGGTTTTGTAAAATCGAGTCTAAAGTCATCAAAAGTGTGACATGAGCCCCCTGCTTTGCTTAAATTAAACTTGGATACTTTTTCATACGTTGCTTCCCCGAACATTGTTAATGGTTGATAAAATATTGCAGGATGTGCAGCGTAAGCTTTTTTTGCTTCTTAAGTTTGAGAACCACTGCTTTAAGGAAGCAGGAAAGTGTTGGCAAATATAAAGGAAGACAAACAATGTATAGTAAACACTCACCAGATCAGAGAATGACAAGTCTCCTTTAAGCTGAGGTGGCACCGAGGGGAGAAAATTTCTAAGTGCACACTCGCAGCATGATGTAGGCTTTGGAGGATCACTAAATGCCAGCCTTGTCAACCTCTTTCTAATTCATCTGATTGAACTCTTCATGCCTCATTGGGCTGTCTCAACATGCTGACACTGACTGACAGCTTAACAATCTAAAGGTTCATTTTGCATGGGAAAGACTACAGCTTCCAAGACAAATGACACCTGTTGGCCTGGTTCGAACGGTGCCTGTCCAAGCCCCCAGAGGGAACTTTAAACAAATCACAGAGAATAAATTAAGTCTTGACAGTGTGGTGCACTGTAGAGCATGCAAAAACTCAGGAAAATGTCAAATCATCATTACATGCTGGATTAGCCAAATCTCTCTCTATTTCTCTACGGATTTCAAATAAAAACTGTGAAGGTGTAAAAGCCAGGACTTAAACATAGTTCCACTTAATGCCACTTCATCCAGCAACATCACTTTCACAGTCTTTCCGTTCTCCTGGTCAGAGCAGGAGGTTTGAGACTGTGGGAGAGGATGAGAGAGTAAAACAGGAGAGGAGGGAGGAGGGGGAAGCGGACGAAGGAGATGAGAGATGGTGCCAACTGTGCTAAAGGCCGACGGGGAATGCCAAGCAAACTTGGAAGGGCAGGGGAAGGGCGGGGCATGGGAGGTGCTGTGGAGGAGCATAGGTGGTAAAAAAGAAAGGTGAAGAAGAGAGGACTGTTGGCTCAGGCTGAAAGGAAGGCGCCATCAAAACTTTTACTAAATTACAGTTTAATTTTCAAGGGCGAAAGAATAAACAAAAGTAACAAAGCTAATTTTTCATGCTTGAATTTCATTGCTTTAATTCTGTGAACCTCTAGTCACCATCAAAGCTTGTTGTCAGCATTTTGGCAATAGTTGAGGGCCACATCATGATGTGACAAATCCACTGGCTCCAAACTTGACAGAGTCTTTTCATATGCTAAATTCAAACAGTCAATAACAATCTGCCTTTAGCTGGATTCCACTCTGAGTGGCATTCGATTGAGCGCGGCAGCAGCGACTGCAGGTCGGCAAAGGCTGCACACTAATCTCCTGGGAACACATTCCTCTGCTTGCTTTGGCATGACTCATATTCTGTCCCTGTGGGTTTCAGTGGATGTCCCTGCGATGTGAATTCAGTCACTGACAGGTTATGCAGCGCTCTAATGAAACAGTTGTTCACATGTCACATTCAGAACAGGAATTTCCCGAAAAGCCCTGCGCCTGCTGCGTACCTACCTCAAAACTCAGCTCTACAAGTTTGGCCTTGAACGGATTTGCCAGAGAGGAAGGCAGCCTTGATTGAAGATTAGGCCTTTTGGAGCTCTACTCATTTGAATGAACAGTATATGACATGAAGTCTACAATTAAACACTGCACTGAGAGCTGGGATATACATTACCTCAGAAGCTTTGCTTTTAAATTACTATTAAAAAATTTACAAAAGAGGTTCAAGAGTTCAGCAGTATCAAAGATGACATTAAGACTCTTACCTAAGGGACTGTCAAAACTTGTAATCCTCCAGCGTTCAGGGTATTTGTGTATGCAATGATGTCCTTTTTCGATAAAGTGAAACCAAGATCAAAAAGTGGTTGATGGCATGTTTCAGTAGCATATGACCATTCTTAGAGGTATGTCACTGTTAGAAGGTTTATGTGCCATTGGAAGACCAGTGACATGCTGTTTTTAATGGCCAATATGCCAGGAGACCACTTAGGGGTGGATAAACAGTATGAATTTGCCCTACGTTATGATTTTTTTTTACTATACCATGCTGATTGTAGATCCCTGCCACGGCTTGACCAGCTACTCGTCTAGAAATCGTGAGAGCTCATGCTGCTTCGCTTTGAAACGAAGTGCTGCACAGTCAAGCTAGCATGCTGTGCTTGTATAAAACTTAGCGGTGGTGGATGAGCTTTAGGACAGAACAGATTAAAATATTTCTTTAGTTTTCTTTCGTCCTCAAGTTAGCTATTTCACTGTCTGCATCACAGCCTCTCAGCTGACGTCACGCTGTGTGTGGGTATGTGGAGATGCTGCCCCGACAAAGCTTAGCTCATTTGTGACAATTCTCTACAGCACACACAACAAAGAGGAGGGAGAGTTGATAAAAAAAGGCCTGTGCATCTTCCATTATATGGATGTGGTTTGCGTTTAAAAAGCTGAAAATGATCATCCTTAAATGTCATGTCATGTCAGACAACTGAAATAAAAAAAAAACTGTTTTTATTTTATTTGAAAAGAAATGCTTTATGCACTTTGTATATATATTCCAGTTCTGCACATTAAATGTTCATAAAATACCTCTATAATGTATGTGAAATATGTTCTAGTACTCAGAGTTGAGGAGTACAATAATAGCTGCCATGCAGTTGTCATACCAGTGCTTTACTCATTCAGAAGCATTTATATTGATATTTTGAAAAATATGAATGTAGCATGATACAGTTACTGTCCATGCTCCAAATTATACTATGACATAAATTTTAGGCCATACCGCCCAGCCCTAATTCCACAAGTCAATGTGGCACATCACTAAGAATTTACAACAAGAGGGAGGTCCCACATTGGCAGACTGATTGTGACACAAGTCACAAGCCATTTATAAGTAGCACACAGCGGTGGCATATGTCATGAAGAATTAATATTCTAGTGGTTCCTAAACATTTTTTGTCTGCTGTGCCCCGCTGGGCACAAATACCACCTCCCTGACACCACCCGTCATGCTCCAAATACATTTGTTTGTTTCAATTTTAAAATGGATACTCTTTAACTATGAAAGTGGATACTCCTGAAATTCATTCTCATTCTTTAAGGTTGGTCTCTCTTTCAACTTTTTTTTAGTGAGTAGAGTTGGTATTCATACTTCTGCCAGAACATAGATGTTTCAACCACTCATCTATAACTTTTAGTGATAAATTTGAACTTTTCTGTTTGCTTTCTGTCTTGCTAGCTAGTTTTCATATATTCTAAATTCCTA
The DNA here is from genome assembly GCA_027495735.1 of Lutjanus campechanus. Taxonomy (NCBI): domain Eukaryota; kingdom Metazoa; phylum Chordata; class Actinopteri; order Lutjaniformes; family Lutjanidae; genus Lutjanus; species Lutjanus campechanus. The sequence goes on along the minus strand of JAJHUR010117714.1, from coordinate 793 downwards.
CATGTGGTGCTAGTGGGAGTGCCAGTGGTAGGCCTGTTCTATTCTTCTTCCTAAACACAAATATGTGGATTTTCTTTCTCTGGATCATAACTTCTTTTTCAAATAAGCTGAGCTACTCCAC
>JAJHUR010117708.1:723-16208 GCA_027495735.1 Lutjanus campechanus | reverse complement strand
GCTTTTAATCACATCTCACAGACTTCAAGATATGATAGAAGTACAGCTTGTAAGTGGACTTCGAGTTTAGAATATCTGATCACAGATGTGTTTTCAAGGTTAGGAACAAACCTCTATGTTGAGATTTTATTTGTAGCAATTCTTGCAAGCCTATTGCATTTGCTCAGGATAAAATTTGTGCTGCAAACCAGTAGAAAAGGAGTCCAATTTGGAGGATGGTGTTCTTTTAGCTTAGTAAATTTACAGAATTGCTCTTTTCTGGATTTAAAAAAAGATGTACTGAAAGTTTAGTTGGTGTGGTTTAGTTGCTGCCATCAACACAGCAGTCTTTCACTATTGTCTACAACTGTGACTCTGAATTTGTGGTGTGACTGGGCTCTACAGCAGCTGAGTGTGACAAACATCCACCTACCACTGGGATCATGCGACTGGACCTGATGCAGTCGCTCATGCTCATTCCCATCAGGCGCTGGTTGTCAGGATACTCGCCCCTCCTCACCAGCATCTGATGGCCCATGAAGTTTGGCTTCTCATAGACCATGAAGAGGCCACTCTCCACCCTGCAGGAGTTGCACCTGCTCAGGTAGGAGGTGAGCTCAGGGCAGTCGCTGCTGGTCTCATAGGAGCGACCCTGGAAGTTGCGGTCCTCGTAGAAGATGATCTGTAGAGAGCAAAGTGAGAGACATCTTGTAGTAATTTTGTCTTTTGACTTTTAATCAAAGTGTGAATTTTTACTTTTAATTATTTTTTAAAATATTATTTTGCTTTATGATTTGGAAGTTTCACTTACCCTCCCCATGGTCATGATATTTGTGAGCAAATCTCAGATGTACAGCTTCATCATCGACCCAATTCCCTTTTTATACATTACACAGCCGTACTATTTCCACATGGCTTGTGCTGAAACCTTTGAGTCATCACTCTATATTGTGGCACAGTGCAGCACTATAGCGTGGCAGACTTTACTGTATGTCAGAATCTGCAATAGTTATTGTGAACTGAATATTGGGTTTTATGCTTGCTTCTAGCAACTTCAACTATTTAATTCATTTCTTTTATAAAAATCTATAAGGTGTGAATAACAGAGATGAAGATGAGGCTGAATTTACGGTACAAACAGCAATATGCACTACAAGTTGCACAAAAATCTCTTTGACCCTGCAGCATTTGAAAAGTCAAAAATGAATTAATAATATGTCATTTGACAAATGTTTTGCTTCTGTTGTGACCTCTGGAAACTACATTCAACATACAATAATAACTATTGAGATGTGTTGTAAAAAAATGAATGCGGGCCCACGTGAACCTCGTGATGAGTCATGATGTTTCATGCAAAGGTGTGCAAGGTGGTCCGTGGCTGATTCTATATAAAAGTGGAGCTGGGTTGACACCATTTGTAAAAACTTAAAACCGTCACCATGGGCAGGGTAATATTTATCATAAATTTGTGTAATGTTGAAAAATCTGGTGTTGTAGAAGTGTGATATGCGAAAGAGTTCTCGTCAGGGTTCAAAATGAAATGTTCAACACTTTCCGACCAAATAATAAATCATCCAAGAGTCCTGTCCTTGAGTATTTTCATCTAACCACTGTACGTTTTCCGCTGCAGATTATTTTCTATGAGGACAGGAACTTCCAGGGTCGCTCCTATGAGTGCACCTCCGACTGCTCCGACATCCACATGCACCTGACCCGCTGCAACTCCTGCAGGGTGGAGCACGGGTGCTTCGTGGTGTACGACCGCCCCAACTTCATGGGTAATCAGGTCTTCCTAAGGAGAGGCGAGTACTCCGATTTCCAGCGCATGGGCGGCATGATGGGCATGATGGGCCTGGCCACGATGGACAACATTCGCTCCTGTCGCATGGTCCCAATGGTAAGACATTTTCGTAGTTCAGCTCATACTTTAATTTAAATTGCCTGTCATAGATCGGTGAACTCTGCCTCTTGTCTTCCTCCAACAGCACAGGGGACAGTTCAGGATGAGGATCTTTGAGAGGGAGAACTTCAGTGGCCAGATGCACGAGCTGATGGACGACTGCGAGTCCCTGCAGGATCGTTTCTACATGTCCGACTGCCAGTCCTGCAACGTGATGGAGGGCCACTGGCTGATGTTCGAGCAGCCCAGCTACAGAGGCCGCATGGTGTACGTGAGGCCCGGAGAGTACAGGAGCCTCCGGGACATGGGAATGAGCAGCATGTCTAGAATCAGCTCCATCAAACGCATCATGGATGTGTGCTAATTGTCGTGCATTTAACAAGGGGTCAAAAATAAAAATCATATTTTGAATATCTCTATTGCTGTTTGTAGTTTTCTTAATACGGAGTAAAATTACATTCGGTGCAAAAGGCACAATTTGTCCTAACATCGGAATGTTTTAGTGGTTCCCAAGAATTTTTTCCCACAATTACTGTAACTGCTTATTCACCAGCTAGCTGAAGTGAGCTCAATATTAACAGAGGGTATTATTTAGACCATGTATAACCTCCATAAAGACCCATAAGGAACCACTGTGGTTATGAAACAGTCCAAATTTATTTTAAGGCTGGGTAATATATCGATATTACAGTTGTATATATCGATTTTGTGATATGAGACTAGATTTTGCTGTATCGTTATATGTAATAAGTGTCGTCTTTTCTCGGTTTTAGAGGCTGCATTGCAGTAAAGTGGTGTAATTTTCTGAACTTTCCACACTATTATTTACTTTTACTCACATTACTGATGATTATTTATCAAAAATTTCATTGTGCTAATATTTTGCAAAAAAAATAAAATAAAGTCATCATCCGTACAATATTTTCACATTATCAGTAGAGGTTTAAATATTGTCATATTTGATTTTGTCCATATTGCTCAGCCCAAATGTAATACTGCTATACGGACGCTCATGAACTGGCGATAATGGAAAGGTTTTATTCTCTGATGAGCATGAATGTGCTTATGAAATGTCGTAGCTTATCGGCCAATTTTAACCTGATGGTGACAGACTAGGAACGATAAGTAGAACACATAAATACTACGATTGCTCTTTTGGGCACCGATGAGATGTTGTTTTGCACCAAAGAGACAGATGAACACAGCTCCCGGGGTGAAAATGTTCATGTTTTCATGACCAACACTGCGTCTGAAATCACATACTACCCACTATATACCCTATGTGTGTGCTATTGTTCAGCCCTACTTTTGTATAAATAAAAAGTTCTATGTATCACCTCAGTTCCTGAGTGTCTCCTTCCTTGTTACAGACTCAACTGCAGGCCAATTTAAAAATTATGCAAACGTTTCTTACATTTAAATTTTAGCGTTATTGATGTTACACCAGAGTTGCCTTGATCGCTTGTCTGTTATGTTGTCGTCTCGCATTGCATTGTGGGATATTTATGCCGGTGTAGTGTCCAGTGCCTTGCATACTGTAATATTTTATGTGCACCTCATGTATTATTGCTTTCATACTGTTTTGGAGTACTAAACAGCATGTTAGTATGGAAATCAGGATGCCGCCTATGTGAAATTGGTGGTAATTGCAGGATAATGGAGCAAATATGATGTGTTTTCTTTTGTTTAACTTTTATGTCGAAACCATTTAAATCTTAATCTGTAACATAATTAAACCAAATGTTACGGTAGCAAAAGTATGGAAGAAGTTGGCCACCATGCACCAAGCTACTGGTCATACCAGACCAAGTAAGGCTGCAGCTGCAAAGGTTTATTAAGGGTGTTTTTTATTTCTTATAAATTCAACTATTAATTTGTAAGTGGATGACTGTGCTATTTGTTCCATCAAGTTATATATTTGGGCTTTAAATCAAAGCATTTTATTTACTCTTGCATGTGTCTAAAAGTTAAATATTGTTCTATAAATAAATGTGTCTTATACGGCACAAAAATACAAAAGTAATGCAATAACTAGTGTTTGCTTTGTCATTGTGAGATCTGCTCCACTACTGTTTAATCTAAGTGAGTGCAGTGTTCACAGCTTTGATGTATAATACAGTAGGGACTACCACGCTGATGAGCTGACTCAGGTATTTTGTACAATCGAGGGCCAAATTCTTTTGATGTCACATGATGCATAAAAGGCAGCACGCCAGTGAGAAGAACAACAGAAATCAAATAGCGTGACCATGAGCGCAAAGGTAATGAAGGGTACAGATCACTGCACCGGCCAATGCACTGATGCACAGATTGCCTCATTTTTTTTTATTGGATATGTACCAGAATCCTGTAGCACATGACCTCTGCCAACACAGTGTGATTTGTACTAACAATATGATAATCACAGAACTCACCTGAACATTTAACTCTTGATGTTTTCTAACGTTGGACCCAAACACAATCTGTGTCTTTCTCTCTAGATCATCTTCTTCGAGGGGGCAAACTTCCAGGGCCGCTCGTATGAGTGCATCGCTGACTGCTCTGAACTCGCCTCTCACCTGAGCCGCTGCAGCTCCTGCAGGGTCGAGAGCGGGACGTTCATGGTCTATGACCAGCCCAACTTCATGGGCCTGCAGTACCTCCTGACCACGGGAGAGTACCCCGAGTATCAGAACACCATCGGCTTCAATGACTGCATCAAGTCCTGCCACATTGTCCCTCTGGTAAATATGTGCACAATGTCACCACACAAGGGCAGACGAAGGCAGTCAGTAAAGGGACAGTTTGATGAGAAATATGCAGAATCAAATGAGAATGTTGAGATCAGTTTCACCTCTGTGCGTCCAGTAGTGCCACTTCCAGGATGTGTTGGAGGGTAGAAACTTCAAGCTAAGGAAAAAAACATCAAAAGTGAAAAAAGGTGCCTTTTAATAACCCCAAGGAATGACAAAATTATCTTAATTCAAGGTCCTCATACTAGCTTTTTTTCCCATGCTTTCAGTTGCATTTTGTCTCCATGACAACTGTGGAAACTTCATCCACTGATTAAGAAATTGAGATGTTGCCGAATGCCCTGGAAAAAAAGCTAGCAAGTAGATATTGGAATGAAGGTGCCAAAAGTAATTCTGGAGAAAGACTTGATTGTTGAGTCTCATTTTCAAGGTTGTCAAATACTTTTTAAGTTACTTTGAGTTGGTGGTGCGACCCGAATCACCAACCCAAAGCGTTGTCAATATCTTTGTCCAGAATGTTGGAGGATGAACATTTCTTACTGCCAAAGCTGTCCTGTGCACTGTATCTTGTTAGCTAGCTAGTGATACATAAGGGTTTTGTTAACATTCAGAGTGATTTTTGAGACGTAGCGGAAACAGATTAAACCGATATTTAGCTTCTCAATCATTAGTGTTAGCTTACAGTTGCTACCTACTTCTTAGCAGGACCACCATCTTTTTTTGGTACTTGTGTTAACGTCACAGCAGCTAGGTTCAACTTGAAACAGCGTGCATGTATTTCATTTAATTTGACTTTTTTGTACTTACACAGCACAAGGGACCCTTCAAGATGCAGATCTACGAGAGACCAAACTTCGAAGGCCAGATGCACGAGCTGACTGAGGACTGCGACTCCATTCAGGATAATTATCAAATGTCTGACATGCAGTCCTGCAACGTGATGGAGGGCTACTGGCTGATGTTCGAGCAGCCAAACTACGAGGGCAAGATGTTTTACTTGAAGCCAGGAACGTACAGGAACCTCAGAGAGCTGAGCGACGACGACATCAAGTTCAACTCGATCAAACGCATCACAGAATCTGTCTAATGACTTATATTGAGCTAAAAAGTTTTGCAGGTGATTTGTTTTTATCGGTATTAACAAGTTGTCAAAGTGAGAGGCAAAAAGAAGGAGCCTTGTTTTTATCCTCAAACTGTGATTTTGTGCACTGTTTGCATGTAGTTCCAGTTGTACTGTGCAATCCAGCCACAAAGAATTTACCTCTTTAACTGTGTGATGCGCACAATAAAACAATTTGCTGCATATCTGTGTGAATTAATTACAAACACAATTTTGATAAGTAATGGGGAGAATCCACTAACATGAAATGCTAAAAATAAGTGCTAACCTGGGGTGAAAGCATGCAGAGCAAATATTTATATATAACATCTCAAATATGACTCTACAGCACAGCAGACGACTTTCTCTTTTCGGTAACACTAAAATCCCTGCCTAAGACTTTTTGTGGGAACATATATGCAGTCTGTCTTAATAAACAATGTGATAAGTGATGATACTTCTGCAGCACATCCAATATTTTGTTTGAAACAAATAAAAATTCTGCATTCGGTTGGTTATATTTACACACACAGTGATATGACGGGTCCAGCCCTCTCTTATAGTGACCTTTACACAACACCTCTGTTCTAGACACCAGCATTAAAATGTCACCCTTACATCAGGTGTCACAAAGATTTAATGAAGACTTAAGTTACATGCCTGGTTTTTATTTGGTCTGCCATTTTGTTTGAAACAAGTTAAGGTATTTAATGAAGACTTAAGTAGTTAATGCAGGAGCATTAGCATTAATGAGGAATTTTATGGTGACCTTGCAATTATGGCGACCCAAACCAGTCTGTTTAACCAATCATCGTAGTTTCCATGAATCATATCAGTCCCCTGCACAAACATACAAGTTTGTCTTAATGAACCAACTCAGTGTTCTATTATTTACTATTATTTTCCTTTTAGAGTTTTCAAGGGTACTGAAAAGAACACAAGGTTTATCATTGTTATTGACATGTATCAACGCTCTGTGCACTTTTATGATTCATAATTTCAAGCTGTTTTGACTGCATTTGAGCTCTAAAAATACCCCCAGGTGCACTCCTTCATTTACAAATAAAGTATATTTTGCTAGAATTTTTGTATTCCTGAGCATTTTTGGAAAGGTTACATAAAACACTTGAAACAGAGTGCTGTTTTATTCTCCCTGAAACAAGCTGCCTTTGATTTTTACTTGCTCCTGCGGAACATGCATCAAAATTTTTTGAAAAGCTGCCATGAAATCAGGCACATTAGGATGCAACAATCTCGCAAAATGCTGGCAAAATCCTGGAGGGACTGATATTTATATGACATATGTAAGAGACATGTTTTCTATTATACATTATAAAATATTTATTGACAGTTGAACTAGATATCAAGAAGTAATAATAACACATCAGGTCTGTAGGCCTGGGGGGACAAAGGGGCTCACAAAAATACGAGTCTGAATAGCCATGGAGGGGGGAGGGGCCCATAAGGAATGTCTGTGTACAGGGTCCAGAATTTTTTTCCTACACCCCTGATCATGATAAACTTTAGGCAGTTGTAGGCTAAATTGGCTCTAAATGTAAAGTTTAAGTGCACACTGCACAGCAGATACTGTATGCATGGGTCAATATGTGCATGCATGTAAATGAGGCAACACTACTTTTAAAGTAGTAGAGCCTTAAAAGAGATTTACTGTAAACAATAAGCACCCAGACTTAAAAATCTTGATGCATGTGTGTTCAACAACTGTTTACACTTGGCTGTTGCCACTCTTTGTTGAGCAGCTCTATTGTATAAAATCTGGCACTACAGACAGTGGTGAGAAAACATTCTAGAGCTTGGTCCAGGGAGGATATGCCAATTTGGGCGGACAAAAGAGAACCTGAAAGATCTGTAAAACAAGGTGTTATGCTGACATGAAGAAAAGGATGGTTTCCGAAGTGTAAATCATATAAAAGCTGCTGCTGTGCGCAGAGGCAAGGCAGTGGTTGTGTTCACTTCGCAGGAAATCGGAAAGGAGCAACACGTTGGATATTCCACTCCAGTAATTACAGTTTTAAAGTCAAAATGTTGTTATTTCAGCTCTGTGAAATGTGGCTCTTTAAAATGGAGCATAAAGGACATAATTTGTGACCAGTTTCTTTGTGGTATTGCTAAAGAATCATTACAGCCTTGGCCAATACCGTACAGTACAACAATCATCTGTATTAGATAAACTGGACGTATAACGGAGAATAATTATGTAGTATGTATAATATTGTGTGTTTTCTTGTACAAAGATAAAGATGTAAGTACACTGAACATGGAAAAATAAACTTTGTACAAACAAATGCAGGCTTTCAAGAGTTTTTCATCACTTCATATGTTATCTTTCCATTTAAATCAAAGCGTATGTTTGGAGATTTGTTGATTTATGCCATATATTTGGTTTATTTAAAGATTCTAACTATTCTAAAGTTCCACTATCAACCAGGGCAAATTCAAAGGGAAGCCTCCGCTCAAAAGAAAAGAGCTGATTTGCTTCGTTGAGCACACAAAACAGAAAGAAATATTGTTCTGTGTGAAAGAGCTGACGAGTCCGCTCATTGTTCTGAATTACAATGACACAGGTCATCCGTGGGTTATAAAGGCAGCGCGGAGCCCACGGCTGCTGCTAGTGTGTCGAAGGTTAGCCAACACAATGGGCAAGGTAAGGCTGCTTGTTTTGCCGCGTGTCTTTTGTGCCTCTGCATACCTGCGTGGATTGCTCAGCCGAAACCGGCGGCCTGGAAGTCTTTTCATATCTGGTGTGGTACGCACATACATATTTCTCTTAATTTGAGCCTGTATTATTTTTGAAAATCCCTCACTTGCTCTTTCCAGATCATCTTTTACGAGGACAGGAACTTCCAGGGGCGCTCCTATGAGTGCAGCAGTGAATGCTCTGACCTGCATTCACACTTCAGCCGCTGCAACTCCATCAGAGTGGACAGCGGGGACTGGATGGTCTATGAGAGACCCAACTACACGGGCTACCAGTACTTCCTGAGGAAGGGCGACTATCCAGACTATCAGCGCTGGATGGGATTCAATGACTGTGTGCGATCCTGCCGTATGATCCCAATGGTAAGCCTCAGTCTGGCGCTCACCTTACAGCAGCCATTTCTTTTGCTAATCTTTCACCGCTCTAGAGACTAATAAACACCTTGTCTTTTCTGCAGCACCAAGGTTCTCACAAAATGATGATCTACGAGCGCCCAGAGTTTAGAGGCCAGATGCTGGAGCTGACCGACGACTGCCCCTCCCTGTTTGAACGCTTCCATTCCAACGACATCTACTCCTGCAACGTGATGGACGGTCACTGGATCTTCTACGAGCATCCTCACTACAGGGGACGCCAGTACCTGATGCGCCCCGGTGAATACAGAAGGTTTAACGAGTGGGGAAGCATGAGTTCTAGGGTGGGATCCATCAGACGTATCACCGTGTGAGAAAAGCAGATGTCCAGACATTGTTGAAGTATTATTAATAATGTACTGCCAATAAATCTAGCCAATAACCACTTGTCTGTTGACTGTTTATTTTGTTTTCTTGAGGCTCTTTGAGTTCAGGGGTTTAGTGTCTTGAGAGGTTTGGTTTGGTGGTAAATTGGGTCACACTGCTTGTGTTTTGACATGGAGAAACTCACAAAACAAAACTTCCCAGACAATTGTTATCAGCCATACTATTATTTTGTGAGTTGATCAAATGTTACAGGAAAGGGAACTAGGACACGAGATAAAAAACAAACACATGATGGAAACGTCTTTTAAAAACTGAGACGCACACGTACCCAGTATAAGCCCAGCATTTTTATTGAGAACAGAGAGAGGAAAACAGTAAGAAAGACTTCTAGTTGAAGTCGGTGATTCGCCTGAGCGAGCCGATCCTTGGACTGGCGCCGCCCCAGTCGCTGTATCTGCGGTACTCGCCAGGTCTCAGGTAGTAGGTTCTTCCTTTGTAGTTGGGCTGGTCGTACAGCAGCCATTGGCCGTCGACCACATTGCACGAGTTGATGTCAGACAAACGCAGGCGGTCCTGGATGTTGGGGCAGTCGTCACTGATCTCGTGCATTTGGCCGCTCATGTCTGGACGCTCATACAGTCTAATTTTGTAGGAACCACGGTGCTGCAGGAAGAAAAATATGTTTGTTAATCCCCGTCTATGTAATGCTACCTGCAGGTTAACACAAAGGGTTTACAAAATCAGTCTCAATCAAGTTTCAACCTTTAAGCTGCATGAGTGCCAGATTGGAGGAGTCCAACCAACAGTTCCTGAGTCATAATGACGTGCTAAATCTTAGCTAATCTACATAAGAGCAGTAAGATGTCTTTGCTTTAGAGAAATTCGAACCATGCTCCAAAAAGTCCTTCAAACTAGCCTCAACCCAAAGTTCTGTTACTTATCAGTTTATCGTTCTGTCTTTCATCAGTGGTTGAGCCTCGGCAAAGCTGTTTTCATCGAATTATATCACTGGATTTCAGATTTAAGGGACTTGGTGTTTGCAGTCTTCATGGAAAGCAGACTAGTCTTCTTAGAACTCTTAGATTTATCCTTTTAACATTCAGTATGTTCATGTTAACCTACTTAAGTATCTATTTCCTTTAGTTTTTTGACATTTTCTCTAGCTGCATGATAAAATATTTATTCAAAACTTCATTCAGCTATTGTTTTTACACCGTAATAAATCCGTGTCTATATGGATCACAAATTTTATCCTAATTAATTGCCTTGACACGTCTTTCATGCATCTTAGGGCTTACCATGGGGATCATACGGCAGGAGCGGATGCAGTCGGTGATGCCAATCATGCGCTGGTTGTCAGAGTACTCCCCCCTGCGGAGGAAATACTGGTGGCCGAGGTAGTTGGGTCTCTCGTACACCATGAAGCAGCCGCTCTCCACCCGGATGGAGTTGCAGCGGTTGAAGTAGGGGTGAAGGTCGGCACAGTCGCTCACGCACTCATGGTGCCGACCCTGGAAATTTCTGTCCTCGTAGAATATGATCTGCAAATGTTTGTCGATGCTCTGATTAATCATCAGCTCCGACTTTATTAAACGATTTCATTCTGTCTTTTCAGTAACACTAAACTTACCTTTCCCATTGTTATTTTGGTAGTGGGCCAGACTGATGGTCAATTGACGCTCTCTGTGCCGCTGTCCTTTTATATTAAATAGAAGTGTGATGGCACAGCATAAAGTATTGTCATCCAAATAGGTCGTATAAATACAAATCTGTTTATGTATAGCGACGCACTAGTGTAATGAGTTACTGTTGTCCCCTTTTCACATGTTCATCAGTATTGATCAAAACAACACAGAGTGCTGGTGACCGAGGGGTCACTGCTCACAGTATCAGCAAAACAACAAACGTTATTTGTCCTTTTCAGTTAGAAAGATTACATACACTCCCTCAGAACCACTATGTGTGATTATATTAACTGCACAAGTTTATTAACCGCACACAACTTAATGAGCTGCAGTTTAACATTCTTTCAGATACTGGAACCCTCACAAAGTCATGAAATGATTAAAATCTTGTGTAATAATCTCTCATCTGGGGCCCCCTGGTGGCCACAGTGTCCAAAGCAGCTAAATTAGTTCATAATTCTTGTCCACATTTATCAATATTTTATGCAGTGAAGCAATGAAGCAATGTGTCATACTCATAGTTAGATTACAAAGGATCTACCTTTTTGTTTGTTTTAAAGTCATGCTTGCAGCATAAGACCAGTCAACCACTCAGGGCTGACACTTTAAAATTCTTCGCCAACTAGGTTGTGTATTTGGGATGGCCAAGCCAGACCTTGGAAAACTTGCATTTACCCATCGTGGGTGATATTTTAACAGTTTTCACGGCGCCTGTGCAGCCTTCTGTATTCACTGTGTCCACGGAAACAATGATGAACGCAGCTATAAAGGTAGGGCTTCCTTAAACAGAGAAGAAAAGACGTTTACTTTTGCGTTAACTTCACCACTACATAACTCATAAGCAGGGCTTTCCACAAGGATACTGAGAAGACAGCCAGTGGGGGAAAAGCTGCAAGCTATGGGGGGAATTTCAGCCATAAAAGCCAAAATTTGGCGTCCTCTGGCACACTCCAACGTCACTATTCAATCATATCCACTAATCCTAACTACTGCATATTTCAAGGAGTTTGTTTTCCTGGAGAATTAGGCTGTAAATAGTTGTTAATAATTAAAACACACCTACTCTAGACTGATCAGAACTTTTGTAATTATGAATCTGGGGCATCTGACACTAGTTTGCATAAATGGTCAATAGATCAATGGAAAAGATTTTTATATTTTAGAGAACAGAACAGAGACAATAGTCTGGAAACAATTTTTCATACTCTTTTGTCACCGACAGTAATGACCAAATACCTTCAAAACTAATCACATTCCCATCTGCTGCAGCTGTACTTTGAGTCTGATGTTTAACAGCAAATGTTTGCATGCTAACACGCTAAACTTAGATGGTGAAACCTGCCTTCACATTAAGATTATTAACATCTGATGTTAGCATTTAGCTTGAAGCACTGCTGTGGCCAAATACAGACTTTAACAGCTCCTAGCACGGACTCACTCACTTAAAATCACTCTGAACCTGCTAAATTGACTTAGTACTGAAGCCTAGAATGGCTACACATTAAATCTTTTTTTTTTTTTTTCAGTCTCAAGATCACGATGTAATTATTTCTTTATCACAAGATAACACAGATCGTCTTCTCCTGATGATGGGTTAATTTATCTTAAGAAAACAAGCTTTGTTATGTTGGGATAATGAGATAATCCATCCATTATCACAAGAAAACAAAAGCTTTTTAATTCTTATAAATGTTTATCAGATATCAGAGGTGCCATGCTAGTGTAGCAGTTGTGTACCCTCTCTTGTGATTTGTTGAATCAGGCACCAACAATCTGTTAATTCTGGTAAAAATCAGATTTCGTGTTAGGTCTCTCACAGCCACCTTTGTAATAATAAACTCCAGAAACAGCAGACTGGTGACAGTATGTGAGGTGCACACAGCCTAAAGTCTGCAGGGGCCCAGTCATGTTGATGGGACTGGGTGTTATAGTCCAATCAATGAATCTGTACAATTCTGGAACCTCTGAAAACACCTCAGCATGTGTTATATGCCCAAAAAATGACCATGATAAATGTTTGTAAATGTTTGAGATGTTTTTTTGGTTTATTTTCTAACAGGTACAGATTTTTTATTCAGAAGAAGCTTGAGGAATAACGTGCATTACACGCATCACTGTAGATAAGAAGGTTCTGGAAACTCGAACTCCTCTGAAGTTCATCGTGCACTGACGGCCGACAGAGAGACACGCGGCTGTTTTATAAACCTCAATCTTTTGTCATTCTAATGAGCAGCCATGTGGTGCTTGCCAAGGTTTTGATCCCATTCGAACACATAAAAACCCTGAATCATCAGTGCCTATCGGCCTGGACTGGCACCACTGATCCCCTACTTTTATTATACCCACATAAATACATTTTATTTTTTTTTAAATGTTAAGTGTTTCAAATGCTTGCATTAACATTTGCACCACGAGATGGTGAACGATGGCAGAATGTGGTGATGTAATAATACAGGGGAAATCCACAGGTTTGACTCTTTGTCAGGTCTGGGAAGATCATCAGTCTGTGTTACAAACTGGGCACGTCCAGTTTAAAAGATGTGGGTATTTACAGGATGTCAAGTTATGTTATTAAGGAAAGCGTAGTATTCAGCATTTAGATGGTATGGCCCATGAACTTCAAAATGTCTGACTGCTTGGTTTGATTCTCCCATCGTTCTGGAAATTCAGAACTACAACACTTGAGTGCTCATTTTTTAAAAGAAAGTCTATTATTGTACACTTCAGATGTTTTAGCTGATTTCATTTTCACTCAGTAACATGAAATCAATCAATCACAACAGGAGGGTTGTTGCATGTATGTAAAACACGGCCAGTGCACCAAAGGAAACATTTATTTCCATTCAAGAACTGGAAACACATTGAACTATAAATAATGCTGTGGTTGGTGGTCATGTGATACGCAGTTAGTTAAAGAAACACTGCACATAGCTCTCTAACAAACATCACAAAAATGGTTTAGATTAGGTTCTTTCTGTTTTCAACAGCAGAATAAAAAAAAAAACAACAACCTGAATTTGACCCCCGAGACAAAATATATGTTGCTGCAAATTCAGTCAGACAAAGAAACAGCGTCATAAAAGCTCACGGACAAATTCAAATGTATTCCTGCAGATTTTAACTTAAACAAATAAAATTAAAATATTAAGACAGAGTCGTTTTTCAATAAAATGTTACAGGATCTTTTCTTTATGATATAATGAATCATTTAAATTATTAAATTATTAATATTATAATATTCACATTTAAAATTATTCATGTCGAAGGTCAAGGTTGGCTTGTTTAAACATTTTTCCAAAACAGCAAGTTTGAGCTTAACAACATAACCTTCAAATCCAGAACATGAGCTCAACATGAACTTTTGTAACTGACCAACTAATTTATCCCAACATGGAACAATCAGTGGATAAAACTGAGAGAGCGCAAAGAAATCAAGCTTTCATCAGACGCTAGTCAAGTTCTGAGAGCACGCAGGGACAAAGACAATTTAAAACACTGTTTGTAGAACAAGTTTTCAGCAGGATTCATCTGTTTTTGCATCGTTACAGTGAAAAAGTCAAAGGGAACACGCTGAGAACCAACCTGATGCAACTTAAAACAAACGATTTAACAGGATGACACTTCCAGGTCGAAGCCACTGGGTTTCACGTTGAGTCGTTCTCAACATGTTCTGTCACTACAAATTTGTCCCTGCATGCTTGAGGATTCCTCAAGTTTCCAAATGTAAAATTATGATTCCTAATGAACTGTGCTCTCAAAAACTGCTTCATGAACTGTTAAATACACCTCACAATCAGTCTGCTTCACACTAAAGATACTAAATTGTCATTTTACTGTCACACCTGTATTGTTTAGCTGTTTCTGGTTCTAAATTATTAAACCAATTAATCTTGGTTTTAAACAGGTGTAGGCCAAAACTGCAGACAAAATTCCTCACATCATCATACTGAAAAATGTTTTTACACGCTGCTCTAAAATACATTCTGTCAGGCAGAGGATCAGAGGATCCTGACAAGTCCCAACACTGATAAAAATAAAAAGTAAAAACGAATAAAAATAAAAAAACGAGCGGCGGAAACAAAATAAGATGCAGCAGCTCAATCAGAGTCTCCTCAGACTGAGACGAGGATTCACAGCTCAGGCCTCAAACAACTATACTGTGAGGAAATACAAACTGCTGCTTTCATTTCCTCCCAAATATATGTGATCACTGATCCACAGAGGATGTAAAGCACAAGAAACAAGAAAGACTTCAGAAAACAGACCTCTGATATTCTGAGCTGTATCGTGGTGCTTGTGTGCACGTAGGTAGAATATTTCTGCTGTGCAGAAAAGCTGAAAAGGTTTGTTTTGCTGAAAAGGCACAAAAACAGGAAAAGGGTTCAGGTTGCGTTCAAGTCAACTAAAAAAATCAAAGGAGATAAACAAAAATTTCAAGCTTGACTTTCTGGTGGCATAAACAAAATGTAAATTTGAAAGCAAACAGATCACACAAGCATGACTGACAGTTAGTGATCTCTTCACTGTGTCACAGATGATTTTTTTGGGGGCTCCAAGAAAGAAGAAGAAATTAAGCACAACCACTGTGCATACAGTGAGGTACAGTGATTAAATGTCCTGATGGTTTAACT
>JAJHUR010117707.1:6242-31596 GCA_027495735.1 Lutjanus campechanus | reverse complement strand
GAACATTTCATAGCTAAATAAATAAAATTGAGATTTTAGCAATATTCCCTTTCAGGGTAGTCCAGAATCCAACATTTATGTAATAACGGTCTCTTTCAATAAAAATCTTCATGTTAGAATTACCCTTAAATTTTAACACAGTGGAGATGGTGAAACTTTTAAACTTCTCCCCTGCTGTCAGTCATATCAGATCTTTAAAACATCCTTTCTACACCTGCCTCTTGCAGTATCTTTAAACAGTAAAGTTTATTTATGTAGCACCTTTCACAGACACCCGTCACAAAGTGCCCCGCAGTACAAGAAATAAAGTCAAAGTCAAATAAAATAAAATAGAATTAAATAAAATCAAATAAATAAAACACCAGATAAAATATACAGAGGGAATGACAGACCACCACAAGATTAAAATGTAAAATACGACATGCTAACCAAATGCATGTCTGAACAGATTTATATATACAGTATATATATATATATATATATATGTACAGTATATATATATGTATATATAATAACTTGCGCTTAGTCTGTTAGCTCAGTGCTAAAACACAATGGGAATTCCTACTGATGCACTCACAGGAATTAGCATCGTTATCGCAGTAATATTACCATAACATGCTAATCCATTTTACTTCACTGCTTCACATAAAGTGACATGTGCTCAGATTTTAGCTGTAGATTTCTCATCAGTTTGTGCTGTGTACAGTTTTCAGAGGTTCTATTAATTTTGTCCTAACATCCAGTTCTACTTGTTTTCTTATGGCACCAGCTTGATGAGCAGGAACAGCTAAAGCTTACTTCAAGAAGTATTTTATTTACTACACTGATGCAGTGTAGCAGTGATGCTGCTGTGCACATGTGATGTGTGTTGTTTTTTTGGAAATATGACCCATGATATGCAGTCTCCTGGATGATTCAACTTTTTCACATAGAGTTGGAAAAAAAAATCACAATAACTCAAAATATCAAATCACAATACATATTGGATCAGTGCCCACGGGTAGATAGTATAGAATTGAGAGACAAGTGTCTTGTCTCAGCCCTCCTGGTAGCACTCATTTGCATAATATCAATTATGTATTGCTGAGAGTTTAAGTTAGCTGTTTTATGCTTCAAACTGCACCAAACTGCAAATGTCACCATCGCTGTATTGTAACAGAGTAACATAGACCTTTGTTAGGCTATTACAGAATGTAAACTCAATCTGGAACTTCATATTCTGGTGGCGATATGAATCTTCAAGCTGGTGTTGCAATCCACCAAAAAAGTCCAGCAATTTGGAATTCAGTTCCCTTATGATACATTCAGTGGCAGAGAAGATGTGTAAAAACCGCTATTCAACTCACAATTTGCACTGCTTAGCGTTGTGTTTACAACAAGAAAACATGAAAACAAATTCCAAACATGTGGCTAGGTGTAATATATATATCGGAATGTGGATCGGTGTCATGAGTCAGATACCCAATGAATGCCTTAGTCAATATCGGGCCCCAAGTACTGACACTGGATTGGAGTTATCTCTAGCTCTGATCAGCCTTGCACTCATGATCAGACAGCACTAATGCAGTCCCTCTTGAATCCAATCCATCTTCCCCTTATTTCTGCCACTTTGTGGTTTTACACAGTCAAACCTTAAGTGGATGCACCGTTGCAGACTTAGTGGTTTGACTGTTCTGTGTGATACATGTGCTGAGGCAGTCAGTGGTTTGAGAAGTCTTTGCAGATTAGGTATTTGACTTTCACTGCTCCCCTTTTACCCCTTTTAGTGGTTTGCATGACTTTTTTTCATTCTCCAGCGATGCTCCAACATCAAACAGCATCAACACATGTTTATGTTCCTGGTTTGGATCTCTGAGAGCCTCATCATTTGAAAAAGGCCTAAGAGGTCATTATCTCTACTTCCATCTAACCATCTGATCTATCACTTGCAGCCATGGTCCGTGTTTCTCAGAAACACAGAGCCAGACGCACAGCGTTCCCATCAACAATACTTTATCTCTCATGGCAAATGTATTGCGTTTTAATAGTCTTGCAGGGTTAATGAAATAAATGTCTCACCCTGTGTCCAAGAGAACAAAGATAAACGTCAAGCCAAGAACCAAGATTGCTTTAAAGATTTTGGAGGTGGTAACTGGGAGGGATGTCTACCAGAGCGTTTAGCCCTGACCCTGAGCACCAAGGCTGACATGTGGTATTCACTACAGCTGTGTTGTCTTTGTCCTCATATCTCGGCCCTTATTAGATTTTATCATGTTTGTCTTATCTGTCTAGCTGAGTTATTTACCTCTGGCCAGTATCCATATCAAGTTGTGTCCCCAGTGCTTTGCTCTCCGGAGAGGGACTCAAACTCTGTTGTCTGTGTAACTCAAGAAGTGTTGCCCATCGGGTTCACACCCTTCATCAGACCCTGGACTTTACAGCAACAGGTTTTAATATTGGATACTGTACAAGAGAAGCAGATCTTTGCATCAGATAGCCTTTTGCGGGATGATAAAGCCTTCAGAAATAAAATATGGTTTATTATGGTTCATACTAAATACAGATGATAGGTCTTAGGCTATGATAAGGGACCACTTGCTGTGTAATGGAATTCCATTCTTGAGCAGGCTTTATCTTACTTTATTATTTTTCTGCAAGCCTTTTGATCCAGATTAGATCAAGGAGTTTGATCTATATCACTATATGTGATGAAAATACACTATCAAAGACTTCCTTCTCTTTGTAGTCATCTTTAATTATAGAGAATTTTATTCCACATGGCAACGTAATATATAATGAATCCCCATCAACAGATGTGGATAGAGGCCTTTTTTTTCCGTCTTTGTGTCCCGATTGTCCTGTCTTAAAGGTGGTATCAGTAGGGTTTGTCCGAGCTGTTCATAAACTCACCAGAAAAGATTGCTGTCTCTCATTCTCATTCCGAGGACATGAAATGCGCAAGTTTTGGGTTGGAAGAGTGTCCCGAGCACAGCAAAATGGAGAAACACAGGCAGAGAGCAGGGTCTCTGCAGATACAGCCACCAGCGCACAATTCTAGTGGGTCATAAATGAGGATTGAGAGGGATTATTATGTTTATATGAGTCTATACATTGATTGTTTTTAGGAAAATGTTGCATATTATGTCTTTAAGGTAGAGTAAATATTAATGTAATATATTTCATAATTTTCTTTACCAGTCATAACTATGTGAGAGGATCCATAACGATCTACATCATCAACCTGCATCGGTCGCGAAAGAAAATCAAGCTGGCGGGGACGTTACGGAACAATACAGTCCATCAGTACCTGCTGCAACCCTACGGCACTGACGGACTCAGAGCCAAGTTAGTACCTCTTTCTGTCTGTCTGTTTGACTCATACGCATGCACATATACAGTGTATATATATAAACACACGCACAGTGGCAGTGTATAATTGTTTTCTGTACAAACAACAATGTGGTCTGCTTATAGAGTATCCCGTTCCATTCATTAACGCTGATCAAACAAGGCCAATGCACTGTTTGAGAGACCTGGGTTAGTAAAACAGCTGCACAAGTCCTCCAGTACCGTCAATACTGCTATAAAAAAATAAATAAAAATAAAACACTCAAGATATTTCAGGTAAAAAATACTCATATTGTTTTTAAAAAAATTTTTTTCCTCTAATAATATTTGATGGTATTAATAATGGTTGAAGCAGTTTTCAAAAAGTCATTATTTTTGTAAGGGGCTGGAAGGCGTTGGGGTGACAAATGGGGATGATGAGAATTTCATGAACAACTTTATGGGTTTTCACTTATTTGAATTTTTTTCCAGCCTTAATAAGGTGTTAAATACTGGCCTTCCAAAATACAACAATGGGTGTTGCACTTGGAGCAGCATAATTCATGCTGAGTCAGCATGTTGTGGTAATACACACAAAATGTGCAGACAGACGCTAACATGGAATAACCTCGTCTTAGGGTTTTCCCAATACTAGAATTTTAAACTTCAATACAATTATTAAAAAAATAATACTTGATACCTATTTCGATACCACAGCAAGAAGAACAATAAAGTGTGGAGCACACAAAAAAGGATTTTTTTTTTCTTTTTAAAAAAAAACAACCTTGACACAGTGCTGGAACAGAAAATATCACTGAGCACTTTCTGGTTTTGCTGCAAGTTACATTTCAGGCAGGACAATAAAGACTGAACTGACTTCTTGAAAAAGCACTTTGTTAACCTTTTTCTATAGCTTAAGTACTTTTGATAATATGAAATGTTAGCATAATTGTTTTTAAACATGTGGTATTGAAAAATAATTGAAATATTGTTGCAGTAGGTCTGTATTTAACTTGTAGGTAGCTCAAGGGGACAGTTCACCCCAAAACCATAAAATATTGCTCCTATTATCTGTAGTGTTATTTCTGCGTCTGTGAGTTGCAGAGTTTTGGAGATATCGGCCGCAGCGATGACTGCCTTCTCTCCAATATAATAGAATTAGATGGCACTCGGCTTGTGGTGCTCAGAGTGCCAAATAAAATACATAAAAAACTCAACAGCAATGTCCTTTGGCAGAAATCATGATCCGGTTATTCAAGATAACAGACCGTGCTGTGAGCAGTTCCATGTTGGAAGCATTTTCTTTCTTTTTTGTTTGTGTGTGTGTGTGTTTGCGTGCTTTTCAAATAGATTTTTTGCCGCTTTGAGCACCACAAGCCGAAATCAAAAAATTTGTTATACAAAAAAAAAACAACTGTTGTACGTTCATATGGACTTCTGAAAATTAAATTTCCTTCTATGATCTCGTCCTTTGAACATTTTCTGTACGTTTTCAGGTAATTATCTATTTCTAGCTGTATACATTAATAAAATTTCTAAATCAACTATTTTCAATACATGTGAGTTAATTCACTGTATTAATACGTTTCATTGCTCTTTTCTATAAAAAATACAAAGGTTCTGTATTTGCATTATATGTGTTAGCCCACACCTCTGTGCAGTATCATGTGAATGATATATGAGTATGAAGTGCAGAAAAAGGTGTCCTAAAGTGTCCTTCCTTTGTTTAAAATTACAGTAGTTTTACACTCCTTTCTCTAGATGGATACATAAAACTAGAGAAAAAATATGCATTTTTGATTTTGGGGTGAACCGTGCCTTGTAAACAACAAAGAATATTACAAAAAAACAAAAGCTGCATTTTTCCTCTGTCACCGAAGAACCATTAAGGCTAAGTGTTCATTCAGACTGTCATCATATATCGCTCTGCTCTTCTGAACTGAAACTTAGTTTTAAGAGGAAACATTTTTGCCGTGTTGTTTGAAACTGTTTTTATAGCCTACAGCAGATGTTTTAGCCGTTGATTTTTACATCCCGTTATATTCATGCCAATCTTACTATAAATTCAGTTTTACTAACTATGATATGATTTATGTAACAAGGTAATATAATACATACCGCCTTAAAACGTCCCTTAAAATGAAAGGTTTTTGCTCTCAGTCTCTTCCTCTCTCCTTCAAGCCCCTGGCCTGTTATTCTGACTCAGACTTAAGCTTCAAATCCTGGAATAACAGCCTAATGACCCCAGACTGTGTGTGTGTGTGTGTGTCTTTGTGTTATACGATACCTACATGCGGCCTTAATTGAGGCTCAGGCATGATCCTTCAATAACAGCGTAATGATGGAGGATGTTTTAGGTGTTAGAACAGGATTGCAAGGCAATTAATAGGAGAGCAAGCTAACGATGGGCCTTTTTCAGGCCTTAAGTGCTTTCCTTTACCACCGGCAGTGCAGGGAGACTTTTATGAAGAATTTAGCAACACCAGATGTCTATGAATCTGACTCTGACTAGTGGGACTTTTTACGCTGGCCAAGTATTAAGGTCCTTGTATGTTGGAGGAAAGGTTTAAGCAGTTCAGTTTGATTCATAACTTCTACTTATTGAATTGAATTAAAGTAAACAATTTATTAAATTTGAGGTTCATGTAAAAATAATTAAATATTACTCTGAACATTACAGTGTAACACTAAAGTCACTGACACGAGCAGCACGTTAAAGTTGAAAATGTGTGTGTTGACGTTGTATTCTGTGCTCGTATTTAGAGCACAATTTATTATGTTACATATCATCACAATTACTTGTGGTTAATATACTTAGATAATATCTTTTATGGATAAATGAAACAATGTATTTTTAAATTTAAAAAATGTGAAAGTCATATTCAAGCTGACTGTTACGTAAGAAGTTTCATAATATATTCTAGCTGTATATTAAAATCCAATTACTGTAATTTTTTTCCCGTCCTTTTGGGATAGTTGTCCTTATATTTGGCCCATAATTCATTTCATTTGTGCACCTTAACTTACAACCATAAATTATTATAGCTACTCTTAAATAATTGTTTAAAATTTCTTCTAGTAAATCTATTGCTAAATATTCAAAGAAAAAAGAAAGGAAAAGGATGAATGAAGCTGTTAATGGCCTCTATAAAAACAGGCATGAAGCAACTCTTTCTGTTATCTGTGCAAAATAAGTTGAGAGAGGTGAAACTTTTTGCATCTTTTGCTAACAGGTTTAGCTTAGCAACATGGATTAATTACACATACTGTGCACCTAGTTTGGTTTGTAAATAATCCTCCCTCCCCAGAAAGAGAAACAGTTTTAGCTGTCTGCAATAACTCATATTTATTTTACCCTTACACTGTGAAATGTGCTTGTTATTATAATACTGTATATTATACAGTACAGTATTATAGCAACCTGTATCTCGGGCAAAGTTATTCTTTAGGAATATGGCAGATTAACTTGCATTAAAATAATATTTTGAACAATCTGTCCTTGAAAATCTTATTTTAGATGTTTTTATTGGTTTTAATTTGTGCTAAAGCCTGTGCTGCATCGAAGTGATTGTTGCTGATGTATAATATTTTCTTTACTTTGTCTTTAAAATGTACTGTTTTGGCGCAGTATAGCATGTGTTTTTCTCTATGCAGGTTTCCCCCAAAAGTCACAAAAATTGCAGTTGTGAAACTTCAATTTTGTAGCAGCAGCACCCCCTTGTGTACAGTAGACAGAATCATAACCCATAATCCTTAACTGAACGTGCATGAAATGATCCAGATTTGCTATCTTCTGTTGTTGATGTGAAAATCTCATAAACTGCCTTATTTTTTATCCATGTATTTTTCCTACAAAGACCTTTTTTGTTGCTTTCTTCTCTTTGCAGATATGTCCAGCTGAACGGGGAGAAGCTGCTCATGGTGGACAATGAGACATTCCCAGAGTTGAAGCCTAAGACATTGAGGGCTGGACGGACAATAGCCATGCCTCCCATGACCATAGGCTTTTATGTCATCAAAAATATTAATGCATACGCCTGCCGAAGATAACATCGACTCCTCATCATCGCTGAGATGCAGACATGAGTCTTAGAAGTCGGCCAAACCACCAACCCTCTGCCAGCATGACCCAGTTTAAAACAGTGTGGCTCTTCTCTTTTTTTCACCTTTCTGGGGAAAACGGGGAGGTCAGAACACCACTTTTTCTTTTTAGGAGTTTTGTCACCTCAGTTGAGTGGACACTTGGCTTGAATGCAACTCAAGCTTCTGGTTTAAGAACAGCCTCTTCAACTGTTATTTCAATGGTAATATTTCAACCACTATGAAATTACAAAAACCTGGTCCTTTCCTTGTTCTATTCTCTGGTTCAACAAAGAAAGACTTGCCCAAGACACATAAAAAGGGCTGCACTGAACACTTTTCAATTCTTTTCACCAGGAATTCCTCATATGCTACAAGACGTGTATGGACAGTGATTGTTTTGTGCCAGTTTGTGTGTTTTTTCTGTAGTCACAACAATGTATTATCAAAAAAGTCGACATTCTTTGACTTGATTAAGCTATTTTTCCTTCTTTTTTGTTTCAGTCTTTTTCTCTAATCTTTCACTGACCGACAGACAAAAAAAAAAGTATGAAAGAAAACTCTGAACAGGCAGCGTTTCTGAAGCATACATGAGTCAACTTCAGTTTAACGTGATCCTTTCCACAAAGAGAAAATGCCGTTGTGTGTTCAAGGTCATGTCTGGACTAACCAAGTGCTGTATGTATGTGTGTGTGTGTGTGTGTGTGTGTGTGTGTGTTTGTATGTTTATGTGTGTGTTTTATTGATAAAGCTACTGATGTGTCTGTCCAGTCTGTTTGACGTGCCTCTGAAAGTTTCTTCTCCTGTCATATCAAGTGGCCTCAAGGGAAAAATCTGTTTCTTTTAAAGGCTTTTTATATCATCAGTTTTTCTGCTGCAGGTTTCAATCAGTTAAACTGCAGATTGCGATAGCCAGGGTGTGTTGCCGGTGCTGTTTTGCAGTGATACATAGTTGCAGATCTGTAACATCTGTGCTCAAATTGACTGCACCCACACAAAATCTGGGTTTTGCAATAGATTCAGAAATTCTAAAATACCAGTTTTTCAGGTGTATTTGAACCTATCTCACAATCTCCAGTGTGATCTCACGTTTTGTAATCCTCTTATGCTGCTAGGGTTTTTTGTACTAAATAAACATTATCTATTTTACATAATTTTGTACAGATTTACTGTCATATATTATTAGATGATGTATTGTACATAAAAAAGAGTGATGAAAATAAGATTTAAGCTTGATATGCATAAAGTATAGACCTAATTTATATGATTAAATACTGCTCTGTTTTTATATTTCTATTATAAAAGACTCAGTTATGTTACTGGTACTAATGTCCTAATTCTAAAGAAAAATCAAAAATAATTTTAAGAATGTATTCATTGAATAATGGGGTGACCAAGTGACTGTTAAGATGCAAATGTCAGAGGCAGACAACGTTTTTGGACGTAAAGGAATTGCCTTTAGATGGTTTATGGTTCATAACCCGTGTTTCACATTTACATGTATTTTTATTTCATAATATTTTAATAATCTTATTTAAAGATGAGCTCGTTCAGTGAGTAAAATAGATGCCTAGGTCATGATTTGGTCATGTTTCTTATTAAGTGCTCTGAACTGACATGAATAAAAACATGAGAACATTTCTAGGCTCTTAACATGGTGGACGATAAGCAGGAGCAGGTCCAGCGCCTGAACATATTAAATATGAAGAATATTTGTCCTCTGAATGTGTTTATAGTTAATGTAGAGATGTTCATATTTCTTTTGGAGAGCATTATTTTAATATGTAAAGTGTGCCTATATATTATTTTTTGTTAAAAAATAAAAAGTTTACATTGATAATAAACACCTACAAATACCTAAGAAGTTGTATTTGTTCTGTATATTCTCTGAAAAATGACAAATCCATTATGCCACAATCTGCACTAATGCATTCCTACACAGATTTTAGTTTAGGTCAGACACCCATTAAGCTCTTTTCTTGGTTGTCAGCGTTTTCCAGTTGTTCTGGCTGTGGGTAATAAGCAGGCTTTCTCTCTCTAATATTCTTTTAATCATCGCCAACACAGCAAGACAGTTTCACACCCAACTTCACTCTTCACCGACTTCACAGCAGGCTTCTGTTGCACATGGCACTCCACTCCTGTTCCAGTCATACCTGTCCCTACTAAACAATCTCAGGTAGAAACTAATGACCTCTTAGGCAAGTAAAACGTAAGAAAAAGAATATTTAATGTCACACATGTCAGCGTATCATTAACATAGCAGTTTAATCGTTAAAGCACTATGAATGATAATTCAATAATGTTTGTATTAAACAGTAAACTTAAAGAAGCAGTTGGTAACAACTGCATGTCCAAAAATGAGTACTGCAATCCAAATACAGAGTTTGAGCCATCAATGGTGCATTAAATAGGTTGAAATCCTATTTAATATACCCTCCGTGGTTGCAGTGAGTTGTTTCCCCCCGCCTCCTCCTCCCCAGACTCAAGGAAGCTCAGGCAGGCTGCAGGAACACTGCAGGAGCGCAAAACAAGGGCAACATTGTAATTTGACAATGACAAGTGATGATGAGTCCTACACTTTTAAGTTGATCAGCTGTTAATAACTGTCAATTGTCTGTCAATGTAAAGCTAAGCCCAATATCTTGAAAACAAAAGCCCACTGCTCTGACAATACACACTCTCTGGAGTTGGAGTTCAATGACTGCCCGCCGTACTGCCTGCCAGACTAGAACATCTACTCCTTCAGTCCTTCCTTAATGATTTCTTACGACTCATAAACAGACACTTAGTCATCCGGCAAACATTCAGCAATAATTTTAACTCTAATTAACATGAAACGGGTAAATAAATAACAAAACATAGAAGTTCAAATGAGGACACCACAGCTGCAGCACTGTCGTCAGAGAAGCGAGTATTTCCTTAATCTCTGATGACATATCGTGGTTATTTTATAATTTATTACAGTAAATATATTATTAAATAAATATTCTTACTGAAATATGTATAATATACCCAATGTAATGCACTGCTTAATAAGCAACACAAATGAGCATATTAACTTTAGTAATTACAATAACCAAAAAATAGTGTAATGTGTAACTATGAGTACACTACATTAAACTTGCTTGTAAAGGCACTGTGCTGCTTAAGTTTTAGTTGTTGTGCAGCACAGCGCTGGAACCAACTGCCTGATGAATGAGGACTGAGGACCACCGCAGCTTTTAAATCCAGACTGAATACCTTATTGTGCTTTTAACTAAATATTTAAACCTAAGGTCTTACTATCATCACTGTAGATATTTATTAACTATTTTATTCTTATATTTTATTAATAGACTTATCTTTTTTATCGTGCAATTTTTATTGTGTTGTTTAACTGTTTTAACTGTGTTGCATTGACTTCTCTGTACAGCAACTGCATCTACCTCTGTATGAAACATGCTTTATAAATAAAACCGCCTTGCCTTGCCTACGAAACAGGATTTGGATGTAAGCTCTCCTTCTGTATAAACAGATAAGTCCCATCATGTGAATGAAAACTGAGCAACGTAACCAGACTCCACAGCACCTCCCAGGATATAACACGGCTCTGCAGAAGCATTTGGTAAAAGGAGAAAAAAAGAGAGACAAAGAGATGTGAAGATGAGATAGCCTTGTACAGACAGAGCATATCAATAAAAACTGACAAGTTATAGCATCATTGTGAAATAAAGGTCCTGGAGTATCAAAGTTGCTCACTCACTTACTCTTACACACACATACTCATACTGTTACACTCTGTGGCCCCAGATGTGGAAGCAGCTGGAGTGAGTCTTTGTAGTGGAAAGAGTGCTGTCTTGTCCCTGCACGGGGCAGCTGCTGATGGGAAACATAAAGCCGGAATGGACTAAAACCTCCAGATCTCAGCTTTGGCCCAGACAGACTCAACCTGGGCCAGACCTGCCTCAGTGTCTGCTGATGCATAGACAACTCAGATCTGCATGGTAGGATCTTGTAGAAAGGAAATGAAAGGTTAGATGTTGTGTGCACTTTTTTAACAAAAATGCTTGTCATTCAGATGCCTTCAGGCTCTCCCAGACAGACGGAACTGCACAGCACTGATTTCTGCCGGGACCATGATAGGCTTGAGCTGTATTGAAGTCTCATGACAGTGAGTCATCAACACTGGCAGCCCTTCAGGAGCTGTGATCCAAAGCATGTACCTTTAATTACGCTTTTGTTTTAAGTTCCATTTGTGGGAAACGGGCTCTTGCTTTTATGTAAGTAGCAGAAATGTTTGTTCTCAGAAATGAGCTTCAGAAACAGTCTCATTTCACATATGGTTCATTTCAAACAGGCCAACATTGTTGACATGTAAGAATCAAACCAGACTCTTTAACACCTGGTCCACTGTGAGGGGGAAAATATTATTAATTTTACTATGAAGGCCACACTGTATATGCACGTTTAGATGAATATGCAGACATGCTTTATTTTTAAAGCACATGCAATCCTGGAAAAACAGAAAAATATAGAAAGATCAGCAACTTTCTCAAGAAAATTGCCTGAAATCTGTTACCAGTGTTGGTTTAAAATGTTCTTAGATCATATTGATACAGAAAATGTGTGCCAGTGCAAAACATATTCTAAATAATTAAAACATCTGAAACTGTAACTTACTGTTTGTTGAGTAACTCCGACCTGTACGCGTTCTTAACAATAACTGACCAGAGCGATAAAGAACAATGAGGCCATGGAGAACTTCCTGACATTCAGACCAAGATCTCCTCGAGCCTAGTCCCTGGAAACGGTTTTGTTTGGCCAGCGTTGCTTCATATAAACCTGTACGCTGTGATAACAACTGCTGAGCATCACTTCTTCTGACAAAATCTAATGGTGTTGTGATTTAGGAGGACTGTGCCGTGTCTGGCCACTTCTGCGTGACAGTGCCTCCTTAGCGGAGGTAACTGTTACCCAGGCCTGCCGAACACTGTTTATACTCAGTGATCCATTTTGAGACATTCAAGGCCCCCTTCTGCCCTGTTAGCATACACTGAGGATTTCATGATGTTTACTCTGTATATACAGGAGTCAGCTTAAATAAGACTTCCATGAATGCCGAATCCCCGGAAAACTGATGGACTAGATTAGACTGTGGCCCACAACGTAGAACTCTTGGCATTTTGGACCATTTTGACCCAAGCAAGGTTAATAAAACATAAATATTTATGTTCCTATGAGGCTCTTTGCTCTGCTCAGAAGCCAAGCAAGTCAAGTCTGTGCTGAATATTATGATACAACACAGATTTGTTGTAGCCATCAAAACATTCTCTGAAAACAGCCTTGTGTATTTGTGTATATGAAGCATATATGTCATGTTAAACTAAGGGATTAAAAGGAGATGTATTTCTATTGTTGGGGTTATATGGAACAATGTTAATATGAATTCAAGAATGTGTAACTCACTTTTATTTTTTTAAAGAATGGTTTATAAAATTATTTTTGAGGTTATATGTAAATGTTTTAATATATTAATATATTTTATTTTATATTTTTTCTCTATTATCTATTATCTCTATTATCACTTTTTATTACATAGACTGTTGATTGTCCATACTGTTTATTGTTGTTATTTAAGAGCAATTAATAAGGTACTTATTGCACATTTTATTGCATATTGCATATACTACTTATAGTACTGTGAGTGATAACTGAATAAAATACTACAACTATTTAAAAACAATACCACTACTATGTATGTCTCTGAGTAGTTGATGGAAAATTTGCAGTGTTCAATACTGAATTTATGTTGTAATAAATGTATGAAATACATAATGTAAATTATGTAATGTTTTGCTTTGCTTTGTGCGCTTAAAATTCTAAATTTTACAACTGGATTACTTTAAAAACACCAGATTTTTCAATACTGGCCAAGTTTTCAGGTCCATATATGTTGCGGGACATTTTTTAATTCATACCGTCTACTTATTTATCACAATTTTATTGGATATTTTATTAAATTAGAGGTCTATGGATAAAACTTTCTGCTCACAGCTCTCAATCTCTTTCAGTTTTGTTTTTCAAACTGGGGTCCAGGGACCAACAGGGGTCCGTGAGTGTGTTGTAGGGGGTCAATTCAAGGCAAAAGCATGAATGGAATATTTCTACTTTTATCACTTTTTTTGGAAGTTGGAACACCAGAAGAAGAAATGTGTCTGGCCAAATTGATTGATTGTGATTTCTAATGATCCTAGCCTGATCACTGATGACTATGAAGACTTATATTATTATATTATATTATATTATATTATAAAACCTACAACATAAAAAAACAAAAACATATAATTGGATATTCTTGAAACTGGGTGTGAATGCCTGAAGAACTCTGATATTATTTAACAGCAATTCAATTTAGTTTCACCTTTTATTAAAATATTAAAACATTACACTTCACTCCTCACCTTTTCAAGTCAGCCATCAGATCAGCTTTTAAACATCCAGCATTCGTAATTTCTTCAGAAATTTCCTTTCCTAGTTTCTCATGTTCCTCTTTATGTATAATAAATTATTATTATTTTTAAATCAGTATTGGTTTCAGTGGTTTTCAGTGCATTTTTCCAACATTTTTTACTAAAAGGTTACTGATGACTTTTCTTAGAGATTTGTCCTACATAGCAAACTAAGCTGCATTCCACAAATACCAACTATTGTGTACAGCAGAGCCTCTCAGTCATGTGCCACTTCAGGCAGCAGCACATGACTGTTTCCTGCCTCATACTGATCACCAGGCGGCTCGAGGGGCAACTCATTGACAAAGAACAGCCCCTTACTACAAGCACTTATCCAGGAGCACTTTTACAAAGGGATCCGGGGGAGCTCGATGGCTCTACAATCTGTTTTCAGATGAGCACAAACTTCCTGCTCGTGCAGCCCTGCTGATGTCACATGACTGAGAGGTGTCGCGCGGACGGAAGGAAGCGGACAGAGAGACAGAAAGCAGCCGCGAAGAAGTAGAAGACGTTCACAACAAGCTGCAGGAAGCACTGAAGACAGCTGAAGGTTTGGACAACAGAGACGCAGAGATGCTGGAGTCATCGTCCGGAGCAGAAAACACACAGTGAGTTGTCACATGAACTCTAATTGTGTGTTTATTGTGTACACGGATTGTGAGTTTGCTGTGCAACAAGGAAGTTAAAAGTTTGGAAAGGGGAAATAACTTCAGGCTTTAAGTAAAACTCGGGCTGTAGTTTACGGATCGGATCGGAGCAGCTTCAACATGAGGAAATATTCATAAATATTCACTTGTTGAAGCTCATCTGTTGAGCTTCAACTGAAACAAACATACAGGCTCACATAGTTAAATATGACTGTGGGGACAAACTGTAAATGTAACATTGTAAGTGTGTGAGGTTTATATAATGTGTGACTGCACATTTATAGTAGGGGTGGGCGATACCACAAATTCTGGGTTTAATCTAATGCCAGTAATACCAGTGCCAGGTTTATCGATATCAGTACCAATATCAATACTAAAATCAGTCAGTGTGTTATCATGCAAGGGGGCAAAATGGCATAATTTACTACTGTTGTACCTCTGAATATATAACCATCAAATGATTTGCCAAACATGAGGCCTTTCTTTCACAATTCTCTATTAATTACTTAATTGCATGCATGTTTAAACACAAGACAGTTTATAATGTTAAACAAAGAAATGCTTATTAAGTGAATGATCACTGTGTTCATGCAGCACGAAGAAGAATATTCAAGTGCTCAGGATGTCATCTAACGTGTGATGGATCAATTTTGTCAGAGAACACAGCAGGTATTTCATCTTTTTCCCCCTTCGCCTCCAACTTTTTTAATTTAGCACAAAGAAATTATGCAAAACAAGAAGATATATAATAGACAAACAAAAATGAATGATATAATTCAATCAACAATGTGGAAATAATGCAGTAACCCAGTAAAACACAACAACAAACAACAGGGGTAGTGTTAATCATCACTGAGAATGAAAAAGGTGCATGAATTATCACTAATGTATTTTAATCATCATGATTTCTGAGTTAGTTTTAGTCAATTCCAAGTGTTGTAATCATGATAAACTCAGCATTACCCTTCAAATGAAGTCAGTCGTTCTGTGTATTTAGGCATTATGTATTTGGGAAAAAATACAAATGCAAATTATATCATACATTTGGACTCCATTTTAGCAAATCTGTATATATAATGTATGCATAAACAACAAATGGTTGCAAGTGATTTCACAATCATGCCACCATTAATCATGTGTAATTCAATAGTGTTATAGACGAGCAGGTCACCACTTCATTGTTTTTGCACTAAGTCCTGCGTGAGATACTGTTAATTCTTGTTCAATCCTGATAGTTCATGCAGCATTACATGAATTAAATCATGCTTTTTCTTGCATGAATTCATGATAATTCGTGTGTCCTTACTGTAAAGTGTCACCATTTTTTGTTTAGTTTAAGATCTATAATTATTAGTTTGCCTACTGGGTTTATTTCAAGAGAATCTCACCGCATGCGGGGTCATTACACATGAAACATGATCAATTCTTTTGCAGGCTCTGTGTACAACTTTGGTGATGTTAGCCATTTTGAGGAAGTGTTGCAATCACATTTTTTATGTTTGTCTGATGGTAAAAAATAGACCAGAAATATTTCACTTTTGTACATCTGATGATTGTTATTCTTTGAAAATGGAGGCAATTCCTTATGAAGAATTATTCCAAAATCAATGTGGGATACTAAATCTAAAATTCTCTATTTATGAGTTAAGATTAACACTAAATGAAGGATTGTAAATTTAGTATAACTGAACCTTTGAGGGTCTTTTGTTCTTTTTTGACTAAGCCGATTTCAGAGGGCAATAAGTGCACAAGGCTCAGTCACACATTTATCATCAGATTAAGGCTGATCTCACCAGATCTTCAAAGATGACTAACAGTTCCACACAGTCGCTGCTCTTTGTTTTTTACAATTTTTTTATGGAGTAAAATGACATTTGAGGTGCAAATACAAACCATGTTCTGTGAATGTGAACATTGTAATGCATCTGCTTTGACTGATGGTTCCCTGAAATCCCTCACTGTGGGCATTTCTGCCTCTGGCCTGACTTTCATTTTTATCTGAGGTTGTCACTGATAAAATATCAGCTCTTAGAGACTGTTTATTTTAGGTCAGAAGGCAGTGGAGTGTGGGAAAAAAGTTCCCCCTCGGCTTTCAGTTTCTCCAGTGGGTAAAGTATTCATAACCAGGCCTGTGTGAAAATAGTGTTTCAGTGAGAATAAACTGGCAAAAATTCAGTGTTTTAAATTGAAGATGGTTATAGAGATGCAAGAGTGAGGTTTTGTCAGCTGGCAGCCATCTGTTGTGGAATATAAATATATACTGGCTGTGAAATTGAGATTGATGGTCATGCTTTTGAAGTACATGGTAGTGCAACAGAAAAATAATCGCCAACTATTCTGATAATCGATTAAACAGTAAAGTAATTTTACATGCAAAAATGTCAAAAAATGCTGTTTTCAGCCCCCCATGTGTGGAGATTGTCAGTTTGTTTTCATATCTTATTAAACTGAATATCTTTGCATTGTGGATCGGCAAAAAAAGACATTTAAAGACATTACCTTGGACAGTGAGAATTGGGGATGGACATTGTTCACAGTTTTTGTGGGGTTTTTTTGTTTTTTTTTACAGTTTATAGTCCAATCAATGAACATAGAAAATAATTGGCAGATTAAATGATAGTGAAAGTAATCAGTAATTGCAGCCTCGCATTGCAAATGATAGATTAAATTTTTAATTAGTGATGTGTAGAGCTGCAATGATTAGTCAATTCATTGTTTAGTCATCAATTATTAATTTAATCGCCAACTATTTTGATAATCAATAAATTATTTTAAGTCATTTAAGACAAAATGTCCAAATTCGTTGATTCCAGCTTCTTAAATGGGAATATTTTCTGGTTTCTGTACTCCTCCATGCCAGTAATTTGAATATCTTTGGACTGTGGACAAAACAAGAAATTTGAGGACATCACCTTGAGCTTCGGAAAAGTGATAGACATTTTTCGCAATTTTCTGACAATTTATGAACCAAACAACTAATCGATTAATCCAGAAGATGACCAGCAAATTAGTCAACAAAGAGAATAATCAGTAGTTGCAGCTCTGATGTGTAATCTGGACACGGCCCAGATGTGAATAGTAATATGCCAGACCTGTATGTTTTAAAAGATTCCTCTTCAGACTCGATACTTTGAACCTTTGTCTTTCTAGCATGATGCGTGTGGAGTGGTTGAAGTAAACAGGACACCTCAGTGAAGCAGGACAGAAGAGCATCTGTGGTCCAGATGAAGTGTTTGCTGATAGCCAGTGAGAGCGCAGAGGTCCTCTTCCACTGGACTGACCTCGAATTTCAGCAGAATATCCAGGAGCAGTATGGAGCATCTCAAGAGGAGGGCCAGGGGGTGAGGAGGAAGAGACTTAACAGATAAACTGCATAATAACTCTTTTTAAGTGGCTTCCTGTAACTGTTACTCTTGATGTTTCACTTTTATTCTTTCCTTTGCTCAGCTTCCAGCCTTCGAGGACAGCATCAGCACCCTGTTTGCCCCCATCATCATCTCCTGCAGCACCATGGTGGACAGGCTGGGTGACAACTACACCTCCTTCACCACGGAGAACAACCATATCTACGTCCTGCACCAGGTAGTGGCTGCCTTCCAAAATAAAAGCTGTCCTCGCCCCTGCACAAATCTGCAGATTAGCTCTCCTCATGAAGTAAAGTTCTGAGACAAAAGATAAAAGGGATGCGATTCTGCTGCTACTCCTCTTTTGATCTTTTTTTGAAGACCTTCACATATAAAGCAGATTCCTGCATTCTTGAACTTGGCCTTGCCAGCAGTAATAGCACTGTGACCTACATGCAGGCCT
This sequence comes from Lutjanus campechanus, assembly GCA_027495735.1. Taxonomy (NCBI): domain Eukaryota; kingdom Metazoa; phylum Chordata; class Actinopteri; order Lutjaniformes; family Lutjanidae; genus Lutjanus; species Lutjanus campechanus. Next base: position 13,265 of record JAJHUR010117707.1, on the reverse strand, counting down.
CTTTTACAGTGAAGCTTCATGTTAGTCATGTGAGTCTTGTTAAGGAATCAAACCAGGCTTTGTCCTCCTGCAGTGTATGATATAAATATCGAGTCCAAACTGATCCGTTCAGAGCCAACAGCCTTTTAGATTTTTCTCATGCAAATATTTATTCCCTAGAGGTCAGTTTAATACAATCATCTCCATCTTATTTTCCATTTTATTCACACGCCTGAGGAAATACAAGCTAATTAGGTCATTTCTGTGTCCTCCTCCTCAGTTCGATGAGTGTCTCTACATCGCTGTGAATGGAGATGGTGAGGAGGGGGAGGATGATCTGAGGAGGAAGATCTATGTGATGAAGAAGATGATTGAGGTCCTGTTCGGCATGGTCACGCTCAGTAGTAACCTGCTCAGAAAAGAGTAAAGTATTTTGTGTGTGCTCTCCACATTTGGGATGGTTTAAAGGTAGTGTCTGGTTGATATATGAACTTTTCTGTTTGCCGCCAGGCTGCGTCCTCAGGACACGGACCAGAGAGCGAGGCTGTGGAAACATCTGCAGAGCCTGCTGGAGACCTACAGCCACCTCCGAGAGAACGACCAGAGCTTCTTGGTGGAGGTGCAGTGCATTGCTGTTCTATACAGAAGGCCTTAAAGACATTTTTGAAAACTGTGTCTTGCTTTTTTGTAGGTTTGGCAAATTTTGCTCTATATTCTGCACATTTGTACCCATCAGCTTGGTTGTTAGTACCAAAACACGGCTTTAAAGGGGAGTGCAGACTTATGCCACTTTGATACAGATTCAAGCTAATATCTTTGAGCCTGTTTAGACTTGCTATTAACATGTGTTTGGGGTGATCTGATCACAAGTGGACAGCTCTAAGTACGTGAGCTGGAGGATCTCACTTCCCTGTTCCATATGCAAATAAACAGGAGGGCTATTTTGTCAGTTGAATGGCTATTATGGTCCATTTGGCAAAGATTGGACTATTTGTTCCTGTTTTTTTTTAGTTAAGCACCACACTTAACTCAATGAGCCTCATGTTTTACCTGTGCTGTCAGCAGCCCGGCAGAGACACTCTTTGGTGCACTGGGATTTTATAACTGAACTATGTGCACATTTCACAGTTTTACTTCTTCTGATTGTCAGGAAATCTGATGTTTCATATCATACAAGACAAAGAACGCCATTAACGCCATGAGTCCGAGAGTAAAAGTTTGCATCCCAGTGCATACTTTTATTTCCTTTTTACTTTTATTTCCTTGATGCTGAATTTACAAGAAGGCACAACCAATTAAGAATCCATCATAGGGGTTTCTACTCCATGCTCTGTATGCAAATGCACACATTTGCAAAAATACATTAGTAGCCATTAACACGCAGGGACAAATGGACACAATGTTTTTTCAACACATAAAGATGTAACTTAATGAATAACATTTGACAAATTTACAAGAAGAGCAAGAAGGTGAGTTCAGACCTGTACTTAGGGCTGTCCACTTGTGATCAGATCAACCAGGACGTGTTAATGCCAGGTCTGAACATGGCCATGAACAAGAGTTCTGTATACAATAAGGCAGAGATCATATTAAGCTGTCAGTGTTATGATAATGTACAAAATTGTTCAGGTGTTGTATCATAATGTGACTCTGAATTATTTTTCATATTTGTAAGTGTTAAGTGTCTTTTGTTTGGATTTTTGAGTCATGTTATTTGTGAGTGAAGCCCTGAGTATCATTGATGCTTTGCTCCATCAGAATTAGGAACATTTTAACCACTAGATGGCAGAAACGGCTAGAAGGCCGACCTTTTCTTACTGCCACAGTAAAAGCCCCTTTTAATTGGGTGTTTATGTAATTATGCCTGCTTCATGTGCTTTTTTTTTATTTTACAAAATATGCATGTTGAACTATGTATGTTAAAGGTCTGTGATACAATCTTGACATTTCATTTTTTTCCCCTAAAAATGTAAACATGGCCCTGTTTTTAAAGAGATTTGTCTTGAATATTAAAAGAAAATCACACTTTTTCCTAGCAATCTTTTCAAGGATATAATTTTAGAATCACTACATCCAGTCAAAGTCCTGTTTTGCTTAGATTAATGGATCACACATCTCAAGCTATCCTTCAGTTTTCTCTCTCATTAGAGACGCTGATATGTTTAATGGCAAATACTGAAGTTAGAATGGAAACGATCACCATCACCCACACTCTCATGTGTTCTCCTCCTCTCAGGCAGTGGAGAGGCTGATCCACCCCACACTGTGCGAGCAGTGCATCGAGTTCCTGGAGCGCCGTTTAGTCCAGCAGCTTAACAGCAGTGTGGAGAGAGCAGGCGAGGAGGTGCTGCATGCCTTCATCCTGGTTCACACCAAACTGCTCGCCTTCTACTCCAGGTACATATCTTCCCATTAACATTTATTATGTAAATAACTTTTTATATCAGTGGCAATGACAGGTTCTCTCTGCTGCTCTGCTCACTCTAGCCGCAATGCGAGCACGCTCACCACCTCAGACCTCCTGGCCCTCATCATCATGGCACAGAATATGTATCCTAGCAACGTAGACCTGGATGACCCGGGTCCTGAGGTAGAAAATACCGACAGCCACACACACAGCTCCAACAGCAAATGTTGGTTTACCTTGTTTCTGATTGATTCTTGTCCTTTTCTGTGCATGCTGTGTGTTTATCCGTGAAGGATATTGAGAGTACATCAGGTTCTGGTCCTGAGAGTTTTTACACCCCGGAGCCGTCCCCTACAGACAGAGACTCCAGCAGCTCAGGTGGGTTAGTGTAACGCTAAGTGGGTGAGTAAATTCTTCATCAGTCCAATCCCACAGTTTCTAAACAACAGTATTCTGTATTTTGTCTTCATGTATATGTGTCACCAGACAAGCCTGTGAGAGGAAACACTCCTGTGTTTGAGTTTGTGGACCCAGACATCCAGGTGAGAGTACAGGCCTGTGATTTTCATTTTCACCTGTTTAGTTGTTTATTTTTACTCAGTCTTTTTTAATGGCATTCAAAGCCATGCAATAAATCACAGATATTTTTGGATAGACACAATATGTCCAATATATCCATGTTTCCTTATAACAGTGTTACTATACAGTTTAATAATCAGTTAATTTCGTGAACAACCTGATAAAATAATGTCCTCAGATGGCAGAGGACAGTTTGCAGACTCTGGAGGTTCCTCCACCCGACCCTTCAACCCCTCGCAGAGTCTTCCTGGAGGTCTCACTCAAAGAGGGGCTGTATCCCATGATGCCTCACTCCATGTACTGTCTGCCTCTGTGGCCTGGCATCACACTGGTGCTGCTAACTAAGGTTTGGAAACCAGCACAAATCCACCTATGTACTTGTTTGGTTTCATAGCCAGTAGGTGGCACACTTGTGACACATTTATCTGGACTTATTACAGTAAGTACAGTTTTCTGCAGCCTTCACAGTATTTAAACACATTTGCTTCCATGTTGCTGCTTTATTTATCTTCATTAGATTCCCACCAGTGCAGTGGCCATGTCAGTGTACAAGTTTTTGGAGGCCTTCGCCAAACTGGAAAAGCGTTTAAGTGAAGGCCAAGAAGGTTCTGCTGCTACCAGAGGCCAGCCGACAATACACGATGTCCGCAGCAAACTGGATAAATTCATTAAAGCCCTGGGGCCCAGTGAGATACAGGTGTGTTGTATACCAACATTGTATGCACCATACACAAGATGCACACCTTAAAGAAAATGCTAGTGTAATTCCAAAATAATTTCCTTTAAATGATTGTATTTCTTTCCGAGGACTGTGTATTTCTGAGTTTTATGTCCTTTTTTTTATTTAACCTCATGGCCTTAATACACTGTTGTACCTGTCTATCATAGCCTGTAATAAAACTGAACTGTCAGCCTTCCTTCAATCATTCTTCATTAGTATTATACACAGTAATTCAAAAACCATGAGGCAGTTCACTGTTGACAAATTAAAAATTTGCTGCCCATAAGTGGTGAGAAAAACTACACATAATCTTGTCAAAACTGTGCTTCTTTTCTCTCGACACACATTGAGAACTTTCCTAAAGAATGTTTTATTTTATTAGAATGTTAAATGGTCTTTTGTTGTAATGTAATTGTTTTGTTACCACCATCTTGACTTGATTGAATCAACTGAAAATCCAATAAAATGCTTATTTCCCTGCATATTATAGAAATAAGTGTGATTAATCATATTTCTTTTCTTTTTTTTTTACCTTGAAAAGTAAAATCTGCTGCTTTTATGTCTTCATTCTCTCACCAGTCTGCACAGCTACAAAATGCCTGGACAGAGTTCAAGAATAGAGCCTTTGCTAGAGGAGGACCTGGGTTCAATAGAGAGTAAGCCTGCTGCTGCCCTCTGCTGGACAAAATGCATCATAGGATAACACTGCAGTTGTTAAAATGATTACCTTCATGTTTTTGTTTCAGGCTTATCCCATGGTGTAAGAATATGAAGACTCAGCTGTGTGGAATATACCGACAGTGTTTTCTTATTGACTCTGGACCAGCGGACATTCCTCGACGGCTCTCCCCGGGCCTGCAGGAACGAGCCCAGAGCATGGTGCAGTGTGTATCAGTCAGCTGGACAGCTTTTTGTGCCATTTTAACTTACTTGTTCAAATCTGAATCAGAATTTTTTTGATTAGTTTATAGTACACGCATGCCTGCAAGACAGTCCACAACAGCATCGGTCACTGTCATATCTTCTTTCTCTCCCTGTCTTTTTCTTTGTCTCTGTCTTTCTGTCACTGTCGCTGTCTCTCCCAGAGAGAAACTGATGGACTGGAAGGACTTCTTGTTGGTCAAAAGCAAAAGAAACATCACCATGGTGTCATATCCTGTCAGTAAAATAATCCTGTTCCCTGTGATGCCGTGTTGTGCCTGATCTAAATTTGTAATATTTCTGGAACTCCATGAATACTTTGGAGTTTTAACAACATGCCTATACCTGGAAAAGCTTCTTAAGCATAACCCACTGTTCTCCTGATTGTATTGACCTTGACCCAGTCAATCTCACTTACCTGGAGGATTTCCCAGGCCTCGTCCATTTTATCTGCGTGGACCGGTCCACCGGACAAATGATTGCGCCGTCGCTCAGCATCACAGAACGCACCACGTCTGAGCTGGGGAAGGGACCAGTGGCTCAGTTCATCAAAAGCAAGGTCAGGCATACTGAAAGTGCACATCTCAAGACTAATTAATATGGTATTAAACTGCTGATTGAGATCAAGAGCGAACCAGAAAGTGTTCATCTCAACAAGTCATTATCAAGTCATTTGAAGTGGAAACGGGCAACTTTTTTTTCTTCAACTTATCATTATGAAGTAAATGTTGATTGCACAGTGTAATGGCTAAAGAGTAATGACACTATCTGCCTTTAGCATTGCGTTTATGCAAAACCGTTTGCCATCAAGTACAATTGTTCCCGGGAAAATTATGTCTCCATTATAGACTAAATGAATGAACAAATCCAAGCTTTTCCTCTTAATGTTTTCTTCTAATGTTCCTCCACCCTGACACCAGCCCCTGCCGTAGTTACTTGTTTGTGTAAAGCAAAAGGCTAGTTACACAAACTATGTTATCACTATGCCATGCACATCATTACAATAGCTTTCAATTTCCCTCTTCAGTGAACATTGTTCTTTCTTCTCTCTTATTGGTACTTATATGGTACAAATAATAATACCACTGGGAAACGCTGGGGGGAGAGTTGAAAAGTTCTGTTTCAACTTTAAGTGTCATTTTCATTGCAAAGAACCAATAATATGAATAATTTACTACCTCTGATGTGGTTAAGTTACAACATATTGCAACCTCCATAGCATTATTCAAACATTTCACAAAACAGCTATTGAATATGACCAAATACAAGACTAAGATTATTGTTAAGATAATTTTTTGGGGGATGCACAATAAATATTTGGGGCCGATAAATAATTGAGCAACATTGATCTATCACTACTATATCAGTCTAAATCTGTATCAGTGTATATTAGTTGATAAATATCAGCTCTAACAATATCTGATTTTGACAGATCCTGATTCTTTGGCAAAATGCTCTATAAAACCCAAAGTATATTTCTGATGTTTATTTGATGAACTATACTAGAAAAAAATAAATGTTTGAAGAGTCAGAATTTTTCTCGTTAAAAGTTAAATTTGGTTAAGTTATGGAATATAACTTTGCTGATATACATCTTTGATTAAATTATTGCTTATCGCTACCAACTGAAAAATATCCATATTGTGTGCATCCCTAATTTTTTTGTTTGTTTGTTTTGTTTTTGCTTAAGGAAATACAGTGGTAGTAGCCATTTTGGAAAGTATCCTTATCTGTTTTTTTGCTGAGAGTTAAATGCAAAGATTGATATCACTCTCACATGCATCAGGACCCAACAGCCACATAGTTTAGCTTAGCATAAAGACTGGAAACACAGTTTCAACCTGCAGGCAAACTGCAGAGACTCCAGGAAGTTACTGCTCAGGGCCAAAAACAGCAAGTTATGGCTTTTAAACTTGTGGTTTTGTACAGATTAAACAAACAATTTACACCATTGTAGGTGCTAGAAGATGGATTATGTTACGTTGTGACAGCCATACTAGCTGCCGCTGCTCCTTTTCCAGTCTTTGTGCTAAGCTACCGACAGTCTCTTCATCTTTACTATACAGATGACGGAAAACTCTCTGCAACAAAGCAAATTCTTACATGAATTTCTCTTTACTTTATACTGAAGGTTTGGAACCTGGTCAGCACAACACGGCGTTATCTCCAGAAGGGATACTCCACTGTCACACTGCGTGATGGAGACTTCTACTTCTGCTACTTCCTCTGGTTTGAAAATGAAACGGTAAGTTACTGACATCATGTTTTAGCATCTAATAAAAAAAGAAATCTTATATCATCTCTTAATTTCTATGCAATGCTTACTACCAGTTCACTAAAATACCAATAAACAGATGTGTAAAAACAACAATTGAAAAACAGCATCATCTAACATGTATATCTGATCAATCAGGGC
>JAJHUR010117706.1:1078-21789 GCA_027495735.1 Lutjanus campechanus | reverse complement strand
TTTTTTTTTTTTTTCTTCAAAAGCGCTGCGTCAAAGTCACACATATGCAGTATGTGAAGGAAACACTCTGTAGTAGCTGAATTATGGAGACCTCAAGCAACCTATGACCTTTGTAGACATAGGTTAATGTTTTTAATGTTGAGTGTAGCTAATTAGGACAAAACAGAACAGAAATCTGTGATGACTTTTAACCTTGTGTGGTGTGGTGTGGAAAGAATCAAAACTCTTCTGCTTTCCCGGGAAAACACGCAAGTTCAGTTGCATCACTTATGCCGAATACTGCAGGGTGGCTCACACAGGATACGCAAATCAGGTAAGGTTAATTTAGAACAATGTAAGGCCAGATATCTGCGGAGGTACAGTATTAGTTTTCACATTGGATGCAGGTGCAAATTGACTGTGGCACCAAAAAACAGTTGCTTACCCTCACAGCATTCCCTAGTTTGATAACCTCTGTGCCTTTGACATGAATAGCTGTGAATTATGGTTTTAAGGAGCTCTCTTAAAGTAGATACAGTTACATGCACAAGGTATGTTTAAGATGAGAATTATCTTCAGTGAGGGTAAGATTTACCCTATTGTAGTGTAGATAAGCTTGGGAACCAGACAAATCTGTCAAGCTTGTGTTTTAGTTGCTCTTGCAGATAAGTCTGGTGTCCCTTTCATTCAGAAAGAATTCCACCAGCCTTGGATCTGGTCGGGCCAATCACAACCATTTTCTCTACAATAACTGACAGAAGAGCACCACCGGCCCAGATTTGAAGTCACATGTCACATCCCCTCAGGCTCAAACTAGGCAGTGCTGATCAAATATGAATCAAGATTATGTTAGAGCGTTGTCTATTTCTCAACTAAAATGTTTTCAGAAGCATATTTTGGTGTACTGTTAAGCTGTAATACTAGAAGGATTGTAGCGTGGTAGCGGAGTACTCCTGTGTCACACTTTTTGTTGCTCTCACTGGCTGTAGGTCACGTTTCATTGCATTCAGAGTCGTTTTGGCCTGCATGTGTCGATAACGCTATGGAACTAAATGAACTGGAAATGTTCAGGCTAATTAAAGATGAGACATTTGGCCAAATGACAGTTTAGTTAGTTTTTGGTAATATTCTGCTAATTATTCAGTTAAATGATATATAGAACAGTAGAAAATTGTCTAGTAAAATGATAGATTAGCTAAGTGGATGAACTATAGTCAGTATATAGGCCTGCAGGGTTGACTGGGCTCATAACAGAAATCTGTCTGGCAGAAATAGAACTACATCCCAAAATACTAATGAATGCATTTGTGGTCCCCACACATGTGGTGTACTGAAGTGAAGGTGAAAATCATCTCTATAGTTTCCTGTGACATATCTCCCGAAGACTTCCAGCTGTGACCTGAGTCATTCCTCTTGAGAACATGGCCAGTGGTGGGTGTTGACGTAGAAAAGGTATTGAACCAAGAGCGAACTTGCAGAGAAAGGGGATCATCAGGTTGGCATGTTAAAATAGGCGGATAAGCTGACACCAGGCTGTTTGACAAACTGTTTGTGATGTGTAGATTGAGGGCTTAAAAGACAGCAGCAGATAAGCAGTGAATGCAAGATAATGAAAGGAAAGCATCCTGGTGCTCCGAGCTTCATTACTGCTTTGTCACTTTTTGTTTTGGCTTAAGAATGACTTTTTCCACCTGCACCTAGCTGTGGTGACTCTGCTTGCACATCACTGAACAGTACATGACTAAAAGTCAGTTTAAAAACTAGAAAGCAACCACAGAGCCATTAATAACTTATCAAAGCCCCACAGATATGTTGTCATGTTGTTTTACATGCAGTAGAAATCTCACTTGGGGTCCCTACATGGTCTTCCTTTCCACAAAGGAACCGCACAGAGCAGCTTTTTTGGTATTTATTTAGAGGAGTCCACCTGATGGAGCTCAACAGGCTGTGGGGCAGATGTGGTTTAGAAGGGCTTTGTAACTGTGTATATTAGAATACTGTCAACTGTATTTTTGGTTCTGTATTTAGATAAAAGCATCAATTACAAAATATCCTTTGAAGAAAGTAGGTTGTTCTAGGGATGGGCAGTATACTGGTGATATCACTGCCACCGGTGCCATGCTTGCTCGTGACACAGATTTTGCTATACTGTGTAAATGTTTTAGCATATAAACATTAACATGCTTTACTGTGGTATGCACACAGAGAGCTGTGTAAGAGGGATTAATACTCTTCACGAAAATGAGACATTTTCAAACTCTGAGCAGAAGCACACCTGAAGGTAGAACTTCAGCTACAGTCAAAACACACTTTTCATATTTCAAGCAACACTAAATACAACAAGGAGAAGTGTGTTTTCCCAACCTGACCTTCGTGTGTTATTTGGTGGTTTTAATAATTGTTGAGGCAGAAGTCCGACATTTACGTTAACCAACTTTAGAATGAACATCATCTGCACTGCAGCTTGAACTTCGGTGCAGCTGCCAAGTTTATTACCTGTGATCTATCGCTGTCTGACTGAACAGCCTCATGGAAATTCGAAACAAAATTTGTTAAATCAATTGATTCGGTGTTTTCAAAGTCATCCTGTTAATGACTGTGACTCCGACAGAGTCAGCTTGTGTTCAGAGCCGACTGGTGCGCGAGTCCAGCAGAAGACTGGCACCGCGCCCATCAGATACAGTCGACCTAATAAATGATCATAAAGTTAAAAAGCAAAGCTATAAAAGACTGCTGACTCACTTGATGATAGTTTCGGATGGATTCTTGGGAAGCTCATGACTGTCTTTCTTCACTGCAATGAGAAAGGTGCATTTCGCTGTACCCTACTGTTGAAGGTAAATCCATCACATGCAGCTACTTCTGCCCATCGGCTGTTTAACCCAGAAGTATTTCGGATAAAGTATAGTTCCAGTGTTTTTGCATGCTTTGGACTTCCACTTGAATTTTATTGAATTTTGTTAAATGTGGCAGAAGGATGTTCTATGCTCATCTCTTCTGTTCAGTATTTACATGCTCCCACTAGCTCAGATTATGGAAAACAACAAAATATGTTGCTATAGTTATGCAGACAACACAGAAATTTATATAACCTTATCACCGGGGGACGTTGTTTGTAGTTTCACTGAACAAACCAACAGATGTGCCAGAATTTTTTCAGTTGAACAAATATAAAACTGAAGTAATTGTTTTTGAACCCAAGAAGAATTCAGCAGCCGCATTAAGATAATCGCAGCCTACTACCACCTGAGGAATATATCAAGAAAAGACTTGTGTCTCAGCAGAAGATTCAAGTTTTGAGGTCTTTACACTGCCTTCCTGTCTGCCATAGAGATGATTTTAAAATACGGCTGTTGGTTTATAAAGGACTGAACGATTCAGGGCCAAAGTACATTTCTGATCTGCTGCTATATTATGAACCATCCAGCCCTCTCAGGTCGTCTGGGACAGGGCTACTTTCTGTCCTCAAACTCAGAAAGAAACATGGAGAGGCAGCATTCAGTTTTTATGCACCACATATCTAGAACAAACTCCAGGTCTGCTGCAATGCTCAGTTCTTTTAAATCAAGGCTGAAGACGTTTCTGTTTGCCTCTGCCTTTCATTAAACCACCTCTGATTAATATCTTAAACTTTGCTAGAACTTTGACTTTGCTATTCCTGTTTCCTACTTTATCGTGTATATTGATTTATGTTCCTTTTACGTTTTGTCTTATCACGTTTGTATAAATCCGCTCGCTCTGTCTCATTGGTACAGGCCATCCATTCAGTCGGCTGGCATCATGAAGGGAAGCAGTTCATGTGCAGTCACTCAGACGGCAGCCTGACGATGTGGAACCTCAGAAACACCACCAAGCCATTCCAGGTCACCTTCCCTCATGGTGAGACGCTAACCCACGTTTTTTTTTTTTTTTAATGACTAAATAAACTGAAAGTTTTATAATCCCATGCTGGAAAAACTGACGGGGTCCTTTGGCTGTTACTTAATACAGCAGACGTAAATACAGCAAATGAGGCGAAACCGCTGATGTATTGATTGTAGATTTAATTAATACTTCACACACGTCTGTGGGTTGAGTTTCAAGTTACAGGACATGTTGGAAGAAAAGAACTTCAGGTTAATGCTCATTTAGTTCTGAGATGTAGAATTGTAAATGTTTGTGTTTTATATGAGAATATTAGTTTAGAATTAAAATAGAATATTTGGCTGTCAGGTCAAAGTACTTCAACACTGGGTTGACTGAATGATTTCCAAGCCACATGAAATTCTATGTACTCTCCCTCTGACCAGTCCTCCTCCTGTTGCTCTCCTATCATGTTGTGGTTTGTGTGCTGGCAGGGCATCCCGACCTTGTCAGATCTCTGGTGATGAATAGTCTCCTTGCTATGAGCTGTGATCTCAGGCAAAATCACAAAACAGGAAGGCAACAGCAAAGGACGTGAGCGGTGAATGCTTGGGACAGGGCAACAAGCCTTAGGACATGTTTAAATATCACAGGTTGTTTATGAACCAGATATTTGTCAGATATTTCGTATTACGAGAGTGAAAAGAAGGGGAAGGAACTAGACAGAGGGAGCTGTACCTGTATAGAGTTGAACTAAGAATATGTAAAAGATGAAGAGTAAACATGTCATTTCCTTGATGAAACCCTATCCCTCTGTTCTAATAGTAAACAGATAAAATTATTCAATTACAAAATAGATAAATGAGCTGATTCTGGCAGGACACTGTGAGTCAATTATCACACCACTAGACCCACTTTAGCTTGCTGCTTTGCTTGTTGGATGCTGCTGTCACTGGCTGTGCTATTTGTTTTGCTCCGATGTCATGCTGTGAGCTAGAGGAAGACTGGAGGCCTGCTGTCCACCTCGGTCTGAACCTGCTGTAGGGGCTTTCCGCCAACAACATAGAATATCTGTGTTACCACTAACAAGCCTGATAATGCCACAGCAAAGCCCTAAGCTATCGCAGTCAACCAGCCTCCCATCCATGTACCATTCAGAGTTACATTTGATACAATTGTCTTTTTGCTATTCACCATTACTAGTTTATGCCTATGGCATTTTTCATGGCATAAATTGGCCTAGCAGCTGGCGGACTTTTGTTCTACTCATAGTTTAACAAATTACATGTATTATTTAAAAGTTTTCTTCCTCTCCGCTGGTTTAACCACCTCTCCCAACAGAAAACCATGGTTGAATATCAGTCAGCCTAACACTGAGGAAACAGAGCAGCTAATGTTGCCGCGGCAAAAGCAAAAATTTAACAGAACAAGTGGCGTATGCTCCGCCTGTTGACCGTCTTTTCTCCAAAATCCTAAATATTTCCACACTGCTAATTTATTCTTGAGAAGTGAGTAAATATCCCCGTCATCTTGATCTTGGCTGCTTGCCATTATCTGCCAGGCATTAGCACTGTTTGAATGTTTAGCAAGTGTGTCGGCATAGAAACAGTCACACACGTGCCATGGGAATTTCAAAATATTGAGACGATGACATGCATCGATGTTTTCAAGTTGCATTGATGATATTGGTCATTAAATCAATATAGTGATCCAGATCAATTGATAGTTACAACCCTTGTATACATGCAGTGTTTTACATTTTTTTTCTAAATGAAACCAGAAAACATTACAAAAAGTACTGTGAAATGTATATACTGTATTCTCCATTCCCTGTAAGTGCAAGAGAGAGGATCCTAGAAGTACAGCCAAGTCAAATTATAGAACTGTGTCTATTTGATTTAAAGTGAATGTACCTGATGGGAAATAAAGTCACCAGAAGATAATCCAGATTGGTTGAATATCCATTATGACAACAATGTTGTTGCCACAGGAGAATTTATAGTGCATTTATACTACTTTAGTTTTAACATACACTTTGTTTAGGCATTGGATCACAGCAGTCAAGGTTTTAGTGTGTCTTTAAGAGACAATGAACAAACAGATGTTAGAGCTGATGCTCGCACTAATTAATGTGCACTGTTGTGTAACCTGAAAGGAAGAAGGCGGAGAGTGATGGCTACAAGCTAAAAGGACACAGAAGGTGGAGAGTGCAGGAAAGGGGAACAGGCACATTCCTTTTGAAAGGGAAAGACAACTGATCGGACTGAAAGATGTGAAAAAAACAGGGTGACAAAAATAGGTAATAAAAAGGGTGCAAAGAAATTGAAAAAATAAGACAATATGGAAATCAACTATAAATCATCCTGTCTCGCAGTCATCATGATTTGCCTCTGACAGCTTAAAGAAGATGATTTTAGGTTCCATGTGACTTTTCCTTCATATGTGTCCACCTGCACAGATTACGTAGTAATACACAGACAGTGTATGCACAGATTGGCATTTAACAATAAATGCTTGGACCATGTTATGTGTCACTCAGAGTTATTCTTAATACAGCTTTGGGTTTGAAGATATCAAAGCATTACCAAGAGGTTTGGCCATTTTTCTGCCTCCCTCTTCCTTCTCTCTGTCCTGTCCTGCTTTGACATTTCAGTATGTGTTATAATCCTGTTCCTTTGAGCCTGTTCAGTGACGATAAGTCACCCTTATCCAGAGCTTTGGCTGCCTAACAGAGATTGTGGATAGGAAGCGATGTGTAAACAACTTAAAACCACCTCAGATCACTAGTCCATAAAGTATATGTACGTATATGTAGGAAATGCAATGCCACCCACATTGTATTTCATAATGGCCAAGCCTTTTTTCAATTAACATGCAGACTTTTCATTGCTAACTTCAAAAACGCATTCTTAATATGTTTGCAAAATGTTTTCCCCACAAGATATGTTTCTGGCAATTAAGGAGGGTTCTGACTAGTGCTGGAAATCCTCGGAAACACTTGAATCTTAATGTAATGTTTTCAAAGTGTTTGGATTTTGGATAAAGTAGTTGAATCTGCTTAAAATTGTAATTACATGGCTTTCATAATAAATCACTCTGAGAGTCAATAGTTTTTTAGGTTATTAAATAAAATAAGTCAGAGAGAGCTTAATTGCTTTTGGCTTTTACACAAAAGAAGGTTGTTGTTTCAATGAGTGTTGGCTTGAAAATGAAAAAAAGAAAATTATTTTATTAAAATTATTTTTTTTTTTGAGTGATTGTTTTATGTTGTCTCAGCCAGTTTACATGGATGCCAGGTCTACTTACAGGCAGTCATTCTGAGCATATAGGCTATATGTATAGAGATAAATCATTTACCACAGCTGTAATGTAAAAGCTTGAAAATGCTTAAAAAATACTTGAATTTGATTAAACATCTTGACTAAAATATGGTGACTGTGTTTACAACGCTGACTTAAATAACAAGCAAAACCATCATCTTTCTCTCAACAACATGTATTAGCAGCCTGATTTCTGATTTCAGAGCCAAAATATTTTCTTTTTGTGAAAAATAATTTTGAAAATGGAAAATTTCTTGAGAAATAAAGAATGATGAAGCTCATGCTAGATAGATAGATAGATAGATAGATAGATAGATAGATAGATAGATAGATAGATAGATAGATAGATAGATAGATCAAAATTGATTTCTTTAGCTTTATTGGTGTTCAAATGTTTAAAAAAAATGCAGAAAATGTAGAAAGCTGGATCTATAACAGCCAAGAAAATGATCTACCCAACCATGATAGCTGGTATATTGATGATAAATGCAGCACAGGTGCATCAGTAGGCTTGTTGGAGACATGTGAGGATAAAAATGAAATAGATGTATTCTCTTTTGTAAACACAGGACCTGTGAAAATCCCACAGTTTTGAAATTCTGTTTCTCTCATGTTTTCTTCATTTGTTCAGAATCGTTTTTGTTCAGATCACCATGCCCAGGCAGTGGAATCCAAGGTTGTTTCCAGCCAGAAATTTTTGAAATGTATAAACATATTGAAATAAAATGCACCAGAGTTTTCTTATGATTTTGTAAATTGATTTGTTACACATAAGAGAAATTGACACCAGTCTAATGTTACACAAAAATAACCTGATCAAACCACACATCTCGATCAAACTGCTTCTATGCCAAAATGTGTGAATCAGTTTCAATAGAACTAATAGGCGATGTTTCCTGTAAATGTGGTAATTGCTTAAAGTGATCCATTCTTTTGCTGTCTCCTGTATTTCAGGAAAGATACAGAAGGATGGAAGAAAGGAGTCATGTAAACCGATACTCAAAGTGGAATACAAGACCTCGAGGAACAGGTGTGTATTTGATAATTAAATGTTCAGATCCAGATTGCCAGATTTCATTAATTCTCCAGTTTCCTGATTGCTCTAAATTGTGATTTAAATACAGAGGAGAATTATCCTGCAGTTATTTAATCATCTAGTGAATTAACAAGAAGGCTGCTTATGACACCCCACTTGGTGATTCTCATAAGTTACCAACAGAAAAAGCATTTATTTTTGCCCTTACATTATTTTATGACTCTAGGAGGGGGTGAGTGAAATACATTTTAATTTAAATAAATCATACATTTTATAAGCATTAGTGAAATTGACAAACAAAATATTAAATTTATATGGACAGACAGATTTCATTCATTTTTTCGCTCATTTATTTGATTTAGTCAGTGTCTTCTATTCTGTGTCATGTAATGTCTGTTTAACTGATTGATTAACTGATTTATTCATTCATTCTGTCATTTATTTCAGTTTGACACTGGTCAGTTTTAAGTATATTGATACAGACCAACTCTTCCTAACGTCCTGTTCTCTCACCACAGCAGCGAGCCTTTTATTATCTTCTCTGGGGGTCTTTCATATGACAAAGCGGGACGGCGGCCAACGTTAACCATCATGCATGGCAAGGCAATCACTGTGCTGGAGATGGACTATCCTATTGTAGAGTTTATGGCACTCTGCGAGACGCCGTACAGCAACGGTGAGTTCATACAAAGCCAATGACAAAACTGTTGTCAAACATTTTCTAGATTTCTGGATATTTTCTGGGTTGCCACAATGAGAGCTGTAGATAGATGAAATATTGTCCTAAACACACTTTATAACATCTATTTATATGTGTGGTAAATGTGGATTAAGTATTATCTTCTTCAGTTTGACCTTGTATCTTACAGAGGTCCAGGAGCCGTACGCAGTGGTGGTGCTTTTGGAGAAGGACTTAATTGTGGTGGATCTGACACAGAGCAAGTATGTGTTTCACTTATGTATTATATAAACACACCTTCCAGCAGCTAAGCTGCATGAGAGCATCCAATCATAACATGTCAGCTTTTGACATGAAATAATATCACCTGGCATTACTTCAGGGGAAAACACAACTTGTACCATTTACCCATAAGCCAAAAGCTTTCACAGTCAATAACGAAATGAAAGAGTTAAAAAACTAACCAGTGTCACTCACATCTACACTTCAGGGAGAAAGAGAGGCCAGATGTTGTCCTTTCAATAAGGACATGTCACTTTGCTCTCAGTGTGAAAATGCTACCACTCCAGTTAAAAAACCTTGTTATCACTCAACTGGAGGGATTGAAGGTGAAGTTGAAAGGTGCTGATGTGGTGCAGTTTTGACTGATGAACACCTAAGGCCTTTGAAAAGCAGCAAATCACTATTAAGTAGGCCTGCAGTGTGAAGGGTAGAAATTAGGTAACCTAGTTAATTAGGTTACGTAATTAAAGCCGTTAGATATAAATATCTCCTGATGCAGATTAATGTGGTTTTAACTTGTCTAGATTGTCTTTGTTGACATTGTCAGCTCACTGATCAGCTGCTAATTGTTTTTAAATTGTTCATTATAAATACGTCAGTGGCCTGCATCCACAGGTTGTAGAAATTGATAGCTACTACATACAATGCACCCTCATAGTTATTTCATAGAGTTTACTAATGAAGGATCAATTAGAATTTGAAATGTAAAACCTGTAAACCTGTAAAACTCTCAGTCATATTTCCATGGTGGCACAAAGTGTAGATAAAAATGGGAGTTTGCAAATGATCATACTTTTTTGTGATGCTTTTAATTCAGGATTTTATTTAAAGTTTGGTGAAATTTTCACCAGGAGATCTTAAAATCTAAATAAAGTCTTTAGCTTTAATGTGCATATTATTAACAGACAGTGCTGTGTACATGTCAACAAGTGTCTCCTTGATGTTATGGTGGAAGTTATACTGTAGTTTATAATATGCATGTATCTTGCAGCTTCCCTGTCTTTGAGAACCCTTACCCCATGGACATCCATGAGTCTCCAGTTACCTGCACAGCCTATTTTGCAGAGTGTCCGCCTGACATAATCCCCATCCTCTACTCTATAGGAGCTAAACACAAGAAGACCGGTTACAGCCAAAAGGTAGGATAGGGAAAATATGAAGGAGGAATATGCGCATCTCTTAGTATTTTTTTGTCACTTTCAGTCTTGTTTGGTAAGTAAATCTGCCTACATTGGAAAAGTGTAAAAAATGTTTTTAGTAATGTTTTTGGAGTGGTTTCTTTATACATTGTTGACCGACAAAGGAGCTATATATGTGCTTGTATAAACGTGTGCTTGTGCTCCATGCCACTCTCAAGGTTACCAATTGTGATGCAAATGATATTCAGAATTTATGGGGGAAAAAAATCAAATCAGCTTTCTAAAATAATTACTAATATCACAACTACTATTACTATTACTTTTACTTATGTACCAAATCATGGGTTTAAAAAAAAAATCAGCACAGTTTCATGTTTGAGGATCAAAGCATATGTTTTTTGGAGTAAATTAATCAATACTCTTTGTGTAACCGTGTCAGGAGTGGCCAATCAGTGGAGGAACATGGACGTTAGGCTCCCACACCTACCCAGAGATTATCATCACAGGGTAAGCCAGAAAGCAATATTTTTGAAGGCACAGAATGTCCGAACACATGGCGACCATTTACTCAAGCTGTTAGGAGAAAAAATGTTCAACATTAAAAGGAAATCTACGGTATGTGCATGTCTGCACTCATGCCATGACAGGACCAGATGACTATGATTTTTATTTTGTGTTTATAAGGGCTTTATACATTTGATTAGAGTCTGTGCCAACCCAGCACAGCACAGCCAAGGGCCATACTGGATTGTAAGGAGTTGACAAAGATGTTAACCTGTTTTGAAGCATGCACACTGGGTGGTGTCTACTTCTAGGGAACCCTCACAGATATCAGCAGCAGTCTAGAAATATGAGGTCAACATGGAGATATTTCCTTTTAAATAAACCTACAAATGCTTAAATTCTTTCTCTTTGTTCAGACATGCTGATGGATCAATCAAGTTTTGGGATGCATCTGCAAGTAAGTCCACTCTCAGCTTTCCTCTGTTTCTCGTGAGCTACACTGAAGTGATACATTTTGTTCAACGCAGCCAGCTTGCTCGAATAAACAGTATTTTTTCATGAATTCCATGGTGAGTAATTTCAGATTTGCTATGGGCTCTGAACTGAAGAGTAAATTAATAGCACCACTGTGATATGAGATGCTCCACATCAAATTAGGCACATGGCTCATTGTCACATCCACAGATGGTTGCAAGCTAAAAAACCCAGCATGTGAATATCTGTTTTTTCCTCAAATTTTTTTGTAAGAAATCATATAGACAGCTGTTGTTTGTGGATGATATTTACAGTATGCTTTGCATCATATCAGACTAACAGACCATACCAGCCTAAAGCTACTTTATCGTCCCATGCTATTTAGCTAGTATGCTAACTTTCTGAGATGATAATAATATATCAGATCTCTCCATATTCATAAATGTTAAACAATATGCTGGCATTCACACACTGACACATCAGACCGTTTTATTTGTATTTGTACCCCTTTCAAAAAATGCAAGAGGTTATGTTTTTGTGTTTTGGAGCTTGCATAATATTTTTTCCATCTTTTATCATTACTTTACATTATTTTCTTTGCTAAAAATGACTCAAGCCCAGCCCTCTTTGATCAACACACCCTTAAAGTTAACTGTGCACCACCAATGAGGTGCATGTTTTCAAGCACATTAGTTGTCACCTAAGCTAAGATAAGATAAGATAAAAAAAAAGAATCACTTGTTAGAACAGGATCAAAAGTACAGCTAGAAAAGAGAGAGTAATAAATAGAAATACAATACAAATAAGATAAAAAAATATAATATGTATTTATATGTAGGCAGGTATACACATACAGTATAAAAGGATATATATTTTGGTTGATAATTGTATTCATGTAGAGATGAAATCTAGATGTATGAAAATAGTATTGTTGTCTGGATATTGGAGAGTATCAAGATGTAAATACCTCTGCAAACTGAATCCAAAGGCAGATGGTGAGGCTTTAAAAGGATAAGCCTGCTGTTTATTTTAGGTATCTATAAATTTGTGCAGCCACAGCGTGATAAAGCTTATAAAGCGGTACCACAGATGTCCACTGAAATCAAACACCACAGTCATACTGTGCCATTACACTGGGAGACATATTCCCTCCAGTATTTCAGACATATTCCAGTATATTTTGCCTTTACAATATTTTCTTTAAAATAACCATTTCTCCAACAAGTCACACTACAGATGTTGTACAAGCTGAAGACCTCCAAAGTGTTTGAGAAGCCAAAGCCAGGTGAAGGCCGGGCGGCTGAATTGGTGGAGGAAGACCCCTTTGCTGTTCAGATGGTCAGCTGGTGTCCCCACAGTCGCATCTTCTGTGTGGTTGGCATCTCAGCCCACATCATCCTGTATCGCTTCAGCAAATATGACGCCAACACTCAGATAGTGGTGAGTGAGATAGAATCCAAATACACGGAGTGAAATCCTGGCGATTTAGTGCATCGTGAGGAGTGAAAGTCGAGTAAAGAGTAATTCTTACAAACTGCTGCTCCAGAATCTTAAGTGTTTGCCTCTCAGAAATACTATGTTGAGCTGTGAGCTTTCTTTTTTTTTTTTTTTTAGAGGAAGAGCTAATGGAAATTCTTCTTATAAAATGTCACATTTCATTTTCGGGAACCTGCATCTGCACAGCACTAATTCAGTGGATAAGGTTATTGTAACCCAGTGGCTATTATGATTAATCCATGCTTCTGTATCTGTGTCATCCTCAGTCACTAGAGGTGCGCTTACAGTGTGAGTCGGAAGATGTCATCTCTCCGTCAGAGAACGAAAACAATCCCTGTTTCTCAGAGCCCGGCTCCCACTCACCCCAACCCCACCACCAACACCCAGTGAGCCCCGGCAGTGGGACATCTGAGGGTGTCAAAGACAGCATCCCCTGCCTTAAGTAAGATCTCCTCACACAACTCATAATTATATTGTCTTAGTTACAATTATTGGCATATCGGTAAAACAAAAAGATTTTGCACCTCTCTGAGATGATTGTATTTGTAGCAGATTTATATGTCAGTCTCTAAATTCAACTGCATTTACATTTACAGCAGTAGAAACAAAGGAGGTTCCATTGTCCCGGGGACTATAACAGTAGCACCTGGGACTCAAAGATACAGTGTCTGGGACAATTCTGGAAGAGTAGAGAAACTTATCATTACAAATGACATTATTATGTTTATGCACCATGAATATATATCATTTTAAATGTTAGGTATTCAAATTTGAAAAATGAGGTGGCACTGGCACTAATAAACTCTACACTCTATCTTGGGCTCGCTTACACATTGTCATGGTATTCAAAATAGAATTAAATTTACTATGAGGTATTTTCAAAGTGTGTGTATGTCCATTTCCATTTCTGTATACCAACAAACAGGTTTGCATTTGTTCTTTGTTTTTTTTATTCAGATATAAGTGCAGGGAATAACAAGGAGAACTTCTGTGGCAGAAAAGAGTGAATCAGTGCAATGATGCTAGTTACTTAAACATGTTAAACTATATTTATTATCTACAGTAGAACAAAAAAGGGACTATAATTTAGGATAGTGGTTGTTAATTCTGGGCCAGTTGAACACAGACTTTGGGACTGTTGTGGGACACTGAGGAAAAAGTTAATTTCAAGCCCGGTCCATGGCTGCTAGCCATTCAGCTGTTAGTTACCGTCACTATTCCAGTGAATTTTCATGAATGAAGCAAACATGTTTGTGTGTCTCTTTGTCACCATGGACTGAATGTATATCACACAGTAGTCTAAACTATTATTTAAACTTGTTTGTTTCAGGGTGAAGGACCGGATGGTTCGGGTCCCCCCTGGCTACCAGGCAGAGCTGGTCATCCAGCTGCTGTGGGTAGATGGAGAACCTCCACAACAGATCACCAGCCTGGACATCAACTCTGCCTATGGCCTGTAAGTCTCCAGATGCATGACAGTCTGTCTGTCAGCTGCTCTATCTATCCATCTGTGTCACTACTCATTTATCTGTCCAGATTAGGAATAAAGACAAGGCATTTGCTTCATTATTTATCCATGGTGCTGATCCGTTCCATGTCTTTGCTGCTCTGTACTCAGCAACAACAACACAGTACACAGCAATCATTGATAAAGTTTGGAGAATTTTGCATAAATTGATTACAGACAAAGAGAAAAATGATAACACCAGAGAGACAAAGAAGCCTTGACAGCAGGTGAACTGTAAATGGCTAGTTAACATCACACCTTTAATCCAACTGAGCTCCAGTTAGTTGTGTTTATTAAAGTTATAACAAAAGAATTGCATGCCTAAAGCTCCAGAAATCATTTACATAGTGACTCTTACAAGCACACAGCATGCTTGTGTGTATGCAAAGTTCTGTCCATTTGTCCGTGTGTATCTGTCTCTCCATTGGTCTAAAACTTAGATTGAGAAATGTTTAGTTCTCTGTAGTATTGCAGACATTCTTAAGAGGCTAACTAACCGAATACCGCCACTGAATAGAAGTTAACAGCAGTAGTTTGCAACACCAAGCAGATATCCCAGTAGCATCATCAGTTTAGCCATAGCTCAGCAAATAATAATCCAAAACAAGCTGTTCTGACACATATAACTTATTGATAACTTTAGACAGGAACTATAAAGTTTGAAATAAAGTTTGAAGATTTAATCTTGCATGGTTCGGGTTAGTATTGATGTTGTTAATGCCTGCTGTTAATATACCCTGAGCACAAGGAACAGTATTAAAACTGTTTTCTTTAACCAGGTTTGAGCTGTCCTGGCATACAAATTTAACACGGTTAAATAGGTCAGTCTGTCATGTGAGAGTGTGTGTTTTATTGTGCAAACCCCAATTACAAAAACACTGGGACACTGTAAAATGTAAATAAACCAGAATGCAATGGTTTGCAAATCATTTTTGACTTGCATTCAGTTGAATACAATACAAGACAAAATATTTAGCATTCAAATAGATTAACTTTCTTGTTTTCTGTAAATATACACTAATTGTGAATTTGATGCCTGTAACATATTTCAAAAAAAGTTGGGACAGGAGCAACAAAAGACTGGGAAAGTAGTTGAATACTCAAAAATCACCTGTTTGGAACATTCAAAAGGTAAACAGGTTAATTGGTAACAGGTGACAGTATCATGATTGGGTATTAAAAGGGCATCCTTGAAAGGCTCAGTTGTTCACAAGCATGGATGGCAGTGTGTTAGTGCCCATGGCATCATGGGTAACTGTCACTTCTGTGAAGGGCCCATTAGTGCTGAAAGGCACATAGAAGTTTTGGAGCAACATATGCTGCCATCCAGATGATGTCTTTTTCAGAGACGCCTCTGTTTATTTCAGCAAGACACATTCTGCACGTATTACAACAGCGTGTCTCCAGACCTGTCCCCCATTTAAAATGTGCAGTGCATTATAAAGCATAATTAAGCAAGAATTAGAAAGAATTTGTCTGTCAAAACTTCAAAAATCAGCATCCCCAATTCTCAAATGCTCACTGTGTGTTGTTAAAAGAAAATGTGATGTAACACAGTGGTAAACATGCTCCTGTCCCAAGTTTTTTTGGAACATGCTGCAGGCATCAAATACAGAATGAATGTATATTTACAAAAAATCGCAAGAATTGCAAATCATTGCAGTCTGTTTTTATTTGCATTTTACCCAGCGTGTTGACTATTTTGGAATCTGAGTTGTAAAGAAAACACAAGTCTTGATGGATTCTGAAAACAGTGAGTGAGAGTTTAGCAGGTGGCCAGTGGGTAGCAGCTGTCGGCAGCTGTATCAACAAGATACATGGAGATGGATGGTGAGATAGGCCAGTCTGTCATGTGAATGTGTGTGTTATTGTACATGTAGGGAGGGCAGTACACACCTGAAGCTAACGCTGACTGGTTATGTTTATGTATCCATGAATTATAGTGACGGCTATGAAAAGCGAGGGCTTAAAGGGACAGGGCCCCTCAAAATAAAAAATATATACATTTCCTCTGGCCTGTAGTGGTATTTATCCTACTAGATAGTTTGGTGAGTTGCAGAGTTTTGGAGATGTCAGCTGTAGAGATGTCTGCGTTTTCTCCAATACAATGGGACTTAGGCACTCAGCACTCAGCTTCTACAGGAAAGAAAGTAGTTCTTACAAGGTCTGTGAATTATCTTATATAACCAAATACTTTGTAAAGTGACTGATGTGATTTTGTTTTCCAAGAAATATTAAAACATGTTGTATTAGTCTTAAAGAGAAGTTGAATGACTTCCTGAACCCCAGAATGCCTTGAAACCACTTGTATAGTTTTTCTGTCAATAGAATTTCTGTTGGGCAAAAACCAATTAAATCACAGCTCTTTAAAAAAAAGCTCTTTATGGGTCAAGGCAGGGCATCTGTTCTTCTCTAAAGCTACCCACAGCTTGAATACAATTGCAGAAATTGATTTATTTTGTTTTATTCTTTTTTGCATTACATCATCCACATTAATGTCCTAACATACAGTATTATTGAAGTTACTTCCAAGACACAAAAGATAGGTTCACTGCCATTTATCCCAAGCCTCTCTAAAATGTTTTGTATTGTTTATGCAGCAAATATGCATAGAGCATAAAACCTCAATGACAACATAAGTTTCAAGAAATTCTCACTGGAGTAATGCTATTTGCATTTGCTTGATTGAATTCCTTTTGGACATTCTGCAGTAGTTGTAAGCAAAAAGTTGGAGATGTGTAAGGTTGCTATGTATCCCCTTTATGACCACGATAACACAGATAACTGGAGTCTTTTCTTTACCACCATATTTCTCCAGCTGTCGAGCCTTAACTTTGATTTATGAATGTTGTGGTTTCCTGGTAATGTCTGTTTTGCTGTTGGTGTTGTAAAGCCCAAGCTGTCTTTAAGTGTCTCTTGTACTGAAAGCCTTGATAAGGATAGGGTTTGGCCGCTGCTGCCTTTGCACTTGTCAGTTTTCTAATGTATTCTGAGTGATGTGTTTTCAAAAGTGTCATCATGTTGGTGGTATTGAAATTGCTGTTTACATAGAGTACATGACAAGCAGCGCTTTCAGACTCTTAAGGAAAATTTTCTAAATTAGACACAACACTGCGGTTGCTGTTGTCACGACCTGAAACATCAGATCATATACAGTAATGTAAACTATTCATAAAGCTTCCTAGTACAAAGAAGTGCTCCTAGAGACAAAATTCCAAGAAAACTCTTAGAGTAAGCTAACCTTAAAGTTAAGCCTAAACCCTGGTAAAGATAAAACTTATCCACAAGGCATCTTAGCCCTTAAGAAAGCTCCTAAGGTGAAAAACTGGAGTAGGGAGGGGGACTTTCAGTAAGCCTAAGAGTGTCTTAAACTGAGGGGAAAAGGGCAGAAAGACAAAGAGGTGGAGAAATATTCTCCAAACCCTGAATGACTGAGTTAATGAAAAGCTGCAGATTAGATCGTGCAAGGATATTGTTTGCGGTCAGTCTCATTAGAGATGCACTCACATCTACCATGCAACACCATAATTCCAGAAATGAAAGTTATCATAACAATGAGATATTTGGAAAAATGCAATAATTAAAGCAGTTTCACATTCTCATATTCTGATGCATCAAACTTCATTTCCACTGGATATCCACACCTCGTAGTCTCACAAAAGGGCAATCATGGACGGAGAAGGCTTTCTTCATTAATATCAAATATATTAAGTATTAAAATTACCAGCATAGTAATGGTAACTATAACGATAACTATCAGCATGTGCATAACGTGGTAATACACAAGTAGGCCTGTTTTTACAAACCACTCGTAGGCTTTTGAAGTATGTTTACAGTTTATTCAACAGCGATGTTCGTTACACAAAGTACTATTCACAATTTCAATATTTAGATATAGACTCAATTCTATCATTAGGCCTGATTGATTTCACTGTCCACTCTGTGTCCTTTATCACTAACAGCATCTTTGTTTCTTATTTGGATCAACTTATCACATACTTAAAAGGAGAAATCTGTAATATATTTATTGTAATAAATGATAAAATGACCATGATAAGTCATAAGAGATTAAGTTAAGTTGAAATACTCACTTCTCTGACACCAGTGCTACAGCCGTGGTGTCTTCCTTTGACATTTCTATTCAGGGTCAGAATAACTGTTTTTGTTTACCCGTTTCACAATTAATGTTGGATGTGTGATGAATGAGCAAGTATAGTATAATACATGTTTATAACAGTTAAATTGAGCAATATGTTAATGGAGTCTGGCAGACAGTGAGACAAGCAGCCACTGAACTCTAACTCTAGAGTGCGTATTTTTTTAGGATAACAGGCTTCGCTGTACATCAACAGGCAATTGACAGTTATAAACAACTGATCAACTTACAGTGTAGGACTCATCGTGGCTTGTTATTGTCAAATTACCATGCTGCATGCATCCTGCACTCCTGCAGTGTTACTGCAGCCTGCCTGAGCTTCATCGACTCTGTTTAGGAGGGGGAGGTGAAAAACAAAGCACTTCAACCAAAGGTCATATTTTAAATAGTATTTCCACTTATTTAATTAATATACAGGGATGCACTGATCGACCAGCCATAGACCAAACGGGCTGGTTTTCAGCATGAACTGCCCTGACTGGTGACCGGCTGGACTCAGACACATGCTTGCATGAAGTCGGTGTTAGACATAGATTCCAAGAATAGGATAAAGAGAAGACAGACAGTCTACAAGGAGACACAACAGCAGAGCAGCTGATGATGTTGCAGAACAGCCGTAAACTTTCTCGCCCTTCATGCTAATGTTTGCCAGCAGCAGACTACTGTTCACAGAGAGACAGTTAAAATCTCACCTCCTGTTCTGGCTGAAGAATAAACAACCTGTGTTGTTGCGCCTCCTCAAACATCTTCTCATCCCGACTCGTTTAACTTCTGCTTCTGTCTTTCTCACTGCAAAGGTTTACTACAGCAACCTGTTGCACTGCGTCAGTCTCCGGTTTGTTTACATCTGCTTCCACGTGAGATCACATGAAATTGCGTCCCACGAAACTTGGAGGACTTTTGGAGAAAATGTGAAATAGTATTTAATGAATATTTAATAATCAGTGTTTAATTGTGAACATCCAATTTAATTTTACTAGAAAAGTTGGAAAAAAATGTTTGTGAACGCTGTCAATTACAATTCTTACAAAGACTGAAAATCGGAATTGGCCGAAATCGGTATTGGCAGGTCAGACCCCTAAAAAAACGGAAATCAGAATCGGGAAAGAAAATTGGAATCGGTGCATCTCTATTAATATACAGTCTATAGCTCCAACTCATTATTTAGACTGCTGTGCTCACATGTAGTTGCTGCAGATTGTTCCTTTTAAGGTATGTTTCATACCTACCGACAGGGTCAACCACACCTCCTCACTGATAAGTTTCTGTCCTTTCCTTGCTCAGTGTTGATCTGAAAAGTTTCTGAAATCTCCCCTAAACAAGGACTCCTCGCTAGAAACTTTTAGGCTAAATTAGGAGCTCGAAATGGGAGAGCAATGACGGGCTTGGCAGCAGCACTTTTATGTATTTTCCTCACTTATTTAATGTTTCTCTGATAGAGTCATTTGTTGTGAATGTCGTCTAACTCTGGTTAGTGTGCGATCAACTGGAACATCTCTTTACGAGGACAGACAGAAAAATTACAAGTTTCTCTTGATCAGTTGAGCCAGAGGCTCCAATGCAGCCATGTGTGGCAGGTGGCAGTGGGACTTCTGGGAAATCTGGTATTAATATTCAAAAACAGCAGCATTAGCAGTACGAGATAAAGATGGGCTTTTGTTGACAGTAATTACCCCAAAATGTCACAGTTCATTTGACACTGTTTAATAGTGCAACATGTAGCGCCTTTAATTTCAGTGAGAATAACCTGCTGAAATAAATTTGCCTACAATGTAAATGTCTCAGCTGAATAACACTCTTTCTCCTCCATGTAAATGCAAATGTCTGTGTGTGTCTGTGCATGTGCACGTGCCTCCTTGCTGTGTTTTGTGTGTCCAGTTTGGCGTTTGGGAACTGTAATGGCCTAGCAGTGGTGGACTACTTGCAGAAAACCATCCTGTTGTGTATGTCGACACTGGATCTATATGGAGCCGCCGACCCTTACCAGCGCCTTACCCGCTCCCCCCGCAGGAACAGACAGTCCACCTCAGGTAGCACACGCACACACACCCCTGGGATCCTGACACACACTCATGCACGTACACAACTAACACTCACTGTGCAGCCACACAATACAGTGTCAGTAATGTAGTCATTGCATCGGGACTATCATCTGTTTCCTATTCTCCTGTCCTCTCTCCCTCTATCTGCTGCTGTATCTTCTTCCTATTTCTTCTGTCCTCTGTCTCTGTCCACTCCATCTGTCCTTCTCTCTAAGGTCAGACTGATCCATCTTTCATGAATAATTTGACATCA
>JAJHUR010117703.1:614-16436 GCA_027495735.1 Lutjanus campechanus | reverse complement strand
GTAGAACCCCCTGTGTGTGTTCCAGATAAAACCATTCTCGCAGAAAACCCTTGCAATATAAAAAGGATTCTCATTGGGACCCCCTGAGTGTGTTCTACTTAAAAAATATAATATATAATAAGAATATAAAATAGTTCTACCTCCTGAGTGTGTCCTGTAACAAATGGGGGCTTATACAGCTTTTCCAGTTTTTTTTCCCTTGGTGGAGACCAAAAACAGAGCTAAAATGAGAGCTAATCAGGCACTAGACATGCAAGGTCACAAAAACACTTGTTTGTCTCTCCATGTCTCGTACTGTTTGCCATGTCATTTCAAAGGGTCATAATATGTCAATGGTGTGTTCGCAGCTTGTTTTTGCTGCCCTCACCCTGATGTAATTTCAATAATACACAGCTTAACCACACCTCATTATTATTTTTTAATGAAAACCAATCCAAAGAGTTTCGGGCAAAGTAAAAGAAAAACAGGATCCCCATTCAATCCATCGGTCTTAGCACTGCACTACTGACTTTACAGATTTCTCCCATCTACGTCTTTGTGGGGGGTTTTTTATTATTATTTTGCAGCATATACTAAATTGCTTTGTTATTTGCCTGTGTGTCTCCTGTTCATGTTGCAGTCTGAGAGCAGAGCTGTAACAAAAAGGGGGCTCCTCCAGCTTTTTTCTGTCTTTTTAATTACTTTGTTATTTAGTTTACCCGTGTGACCAAGAGTCAGGATGTAACACTGGGGGCTCATCCAGCTTTTGGCAGTTTTTTAAAGAATTTTTAGTAGCATTCCTTGTAACTTGAGTAGAGCTTTTTTTCCCACTTTCTTAGCTTCTGTAGGGAAGGTTGGTGATTTGTAAATGAAGTGTGTAATGAGTTGAACTTGTCTCTGGTATATCAGCATCACATGTCCAGAGTTTGTCATAATTCAATTTTGATTTTGATTTTAATTTGAAGCTGTAGACAGCACTACAGGGAGATACTTTCTGAACACGTACAGTGCACTTTAATTAAGTATATATCTATACATTAAACATCATAATTTAAAATGTCTCCTGACAGTCAGATTGTATAGTTCCTCTAAGGTTAAAAGACTCAATAAAGACATGTATGGCACCAAGAGATAAATGTGTAACACAAAATTATCTCAGTAAGTTGCTTAAAGAGTTACTTTTCCTGCAGGATACTACTACCAGGACTTCTAATATTAGAAAAATAATGAACAATGAATAATTTATTATTTTTTTTACTGGTAACAATCCCAACACTGACAGGAGCACAGTTGCAACAGGGACAGGAAGGCTTTGGGCTTGGTATGAGGCATCCTGCAGCTGATTCCATAAAAAAGAAGAATGATGGTTGTAGGGGATGTTTATCAGCAGGAGGAAGTGTGTTTCTCTGGCAGAGCAGCATCAGTTTATAAACTGGCAAAGTATTCAGATGAAGAGACTCAACCAAAGGGAGCTGTGGAGTATGAAGGGCAATGGAATTAGATTCATTACAGCTGCAAATTGTGATGTGTTACCACCTCCCAAGCACTGCAGTCAAGGTGAAGACCCTGCCAGCTTTAGGTGTAGACTGTAGCAAACAACTGAAAACTCTTAGAATAACTCTTTGTTAACATGTATGCACACATGACGTCACAAAGAGTACGACTCACTACACATTTTGGGAAAAAGATCCTGCATTTTTAGAGTTCGGCCCACGATAGAGACAAAAAGGCAAGATGTCTTTGCCTCTGCTGCTTTGATTTTGACCGTTCCTGTCTTTAATCTGTCTCTTTTTTCCACAACACACCCAAATGTCTGCACATGTGGCAACTATTGCCCCATTTAAAGAAGAAGGAACATTTATAGCCGACATAGAACACAGTGACACATCTGCAGCTTCTGCAGCAGAAGTGGCCTGTGGCTGAAGAGAGGATCCTGAGATTTTTGCATTTTTAAAGGTTCACAACTAAGGTTTTCATGCATTTTTGAAATGCAAAATTCACTAAATGTATTAAATATTACATTTCTCACCTAAAACCTAAAACCTTAATATGGCAAGAATCAGTTAACTAGTATAAGACTTTAGAGTCTCTGCAATGACTGTACTACTGCATTATAATTCAAATGGTTTTCTAGTAGATTAAATTCATCTTTAGGCAGGGCAAATTTATTTGTAAAGCAACTTTTAACAACAAGGAAATGTGTTTTACATAAACCAAAAAGGCATTAAGAAAAATATAAAAGAAAAACAAGGCAATATGAAAAAACATAAATACACATCAGTAAGGTTTTAAAAAGTAAAAATAAAAAAATAAAAAAAAATAGAATAAGCCAAGCAAATGGTAGAATGAAAACACTGCAGTGCAGGATATCAATAACTCGTCCCAAATTTAAGTTAATAAAATGCTGTGGCAACAGAAAAGTCCTGATTTAAAAGAACTGAGAGCTGGAGCTGACTTCAGGTTTTCTGATAGTTTGTTCCAGATATGTGGATAAAACAGATGGAAAAGAGTTTGAGAAACAAGCATATGCCCATTTAAGATTAGATTTTACTTTATACTTTGATACACAGTATCTGGGCCAGTATTCCTGAGATGCCAAACACTAAAAAAAACATAAAACCACTATATATCAGCCTTAATCTAATCAGAGAAATATCAAATATTTCATGGAAGAGACTCCCTGTCAACAAGAACTGAATGTGTTAATATTGGCTGCTGTTTATTTATTCCAGGGATTCTTTGTTTTGGAGTCATGTAGGTGGACATTTTAGGTGACAGCAGCATCTGTTACCAGTTCCAGCATGGCACCACATATCACGCAACAGTAACAAGCCTGTAGTCACACAAAGAAGTCAGTGAACTATTGTACACCGAACAGCAGAACAATTAATTACAGCCAGTGTGGTATGATGTGTAAATGAAATAAATTTTCCCATCAAATTATCTTGGGAGATATCAAGCAGCTGAACTGCAGAGAGGAGTGCTGAGCATCAGTAGGCAAGGGGAGAAAGTTGATGCTTTGAATAATTGCATCTACGTTGTCGGCATTCAAAACCGAATATAGCTACACTAAAACACAGGAGCTGGGGAACTTTGAAAGCATCACTTTACTTAAATTATTGTTAATAGTTTAAAAGTTTTTTTTTGCAATTTGTTGCTTTTGTGCCATCAATTGATATTCTTTATAACAACAACTGCTTAAATGTGTCTAGAGTGGGTATGCAATTCTAATCCAATACACTTTTTGTACTGTGCACTTTTCTTTTTAGTCAGCGAATATGTCCTCATAGTCTGCTAGCTGGCAAAAATCTGGTGTGTCTACACATCCCTGGCTCTGTAAAAGGGGTGGAAAAAAGTGGCTCGAAGCAAGAGAGGTGGTAAATCTTATGAAGGAGCACTGAAGCGAGGGGTGTATTTGTTTGTCTGTTGAGTTCAGATGTCAACAATCTTTCTCCAAAATCACATACCCCACCTCTAAAACCTGCAACTCAACAGTTTGGGTTCATTTTCACTGATCTTACAGGACTGTTTTCAGAGAAGCAGCTCCAAAAAAACCCACTGTACACAACCTGCCCACCCAGCACCAAACGGGAAACGGAACAAAGTTAACAACTACTGTAGCTGGAGAATAAAATGCAGCATGTAGCAGCTACATTAATGGTGGTGTTACAGTGGAGTAGCTGGTGGTGACCAAAAACAGAGCAGAGTTAACTGGGAAGTGGACACACAAGGAGGCCAAATACACAACTTTAAATGAAGGGTAATGTTGCTCTGTGTCTCTTTGATTGAAATAGACCTCTGTTGACAGATTGTTTCTACTGCTGTCAACCAAAACCATAACCAAAATAAATAAATAAATGAAAAAATAGAATCAGGTGTAAGTTTAGTTAGCTACTTCACATTAAAAAAATGTAGCAGGAGCTAACAGCCATTTAGCTTAGCTTAGCAGAAACACTGGAAACACAGGGAAACAGCTAGCCTTGCTTTGTCTAAAGGTTATTAAATCCCCCTACAAGGACCTCTGAAGCTCAGCTCATATTGCATTATATTCCCCAAAGTAGTCTGACTCACTGTATGCACACTGCTGGAATAAGTCCTGCCACTGGTCGCACGCTTCAAGCGGCATCGTGGTGTCCTGTATCTACGTTTTCAGCCCCCTGGAAACAAGAACAACCTCCTAGCTGCAAATAAAACAAAGCCAGAACTAATAAAACAAAGCCACAGGATTTAAATTACATGCTATTCTTCATTTACTGACCTAGTTTAATAGCTGTTACACCATATTTGGTGACCAACACATCAACACCAGAACATATCATATCTTGACACTGGTACAATTATACTTGGGTAAGGTTTAAGTGGGTCGCAGAAGATGATCAGATTTCAAAACATTAAGCATTCTTAAGTTTGGGAATGGCTGTGCTAGACTATTTTCCTGGGTCTGCACGAGCTGCTATTGGCCAAGACAAGTAAGCACATAACCCATAAAATCCCCCATAAAACTGTACTGTGAATTGTATTTTATACATTTTTTGTGAACAAACAAATGAGATACAATGTGTTAATTGGTGCCATTTAGTGGTGACGGTAGGTAGGTTTTGCCATTTCCGTGTTTCTTTATGCTAAGCTAAGCTAACCACCTGCAGGAGTCTAGCTGCACTCTTGCAAACATGAGAGTGGTATCAGTCTTGTTAACAAGCTTTTGGCAAGAATGCAGATAAGAATAAAAAGTCCTAAAAAGTCCATCACTCTTTGCAATGTAAGTATGACTGCATGTGCATAAAATATCCACAAAATACTGTCAAAAATGAAAATATATCCCATCAAACTATGTCATAACTGGAGACATGATTGAGAAATAAACTCACCATGTTTAAAAATCAAAAATGTAAATTTTACCATAGAAAAGCTATCCTGTAAGAGCGACATTGGATCCAGCTTGTCATTTTTCTTCCTACTCAAATGTAGCCGAGCACAAAGAGAAGCGGGTGTTTCCTCCTGCAGACAGGGCCCCTCGGAGGCTCACGTCCCACGGGGCCTATCTAAGTAGCGTTTTGAGACGAGATGCGCTATCCCGAGGGAAAAGGTAGCTGGCAGCCCAGTGGACCAACCGTATAGCACTCTCCCTGGAGCTGTGCAAAAAAAAAATGCAAGAGCTGTGCAAGAGATGTAAATTGGTTTACTTACAGCGTACACAGGGTATATTTACAACATGATGCTACAAAAGGAAAGACAGGTTGTCATGTATCATACACACATGGCACAATTTATGGGAGCTTACATTTTTATCTGGGTCTTAGCATGTACTTTAATGTAACAGAATTTCACAAGTGTCAGCATACAGCCTGTTTATTTGCAAGAGTATATTTAGTTAACATACTAAGGCCTAGTTTTGCTTCCAATGTCATGGGAGAATAATATTTCTTGTCATGAGGGAATCAATCAAATGCACTCTGCTGCTCCTCAAAGTCACTACGAGTGGCCTAGATGCAGCCGGGCAAACCCATGAGATTTAATTTACTACAAATGCAAATAAGAAAATAGGGGTCACTATTTGTAACCCAAAGAAAATAAAGACGGTTTTAAAGGCACTATTACTATGTGTCTCATTGTGTAGCATGTACTGAGAAGACAGAGAAGCATCAATGTGGAGTCGTTGGACAGATATTAATATTTTTCTTCCTTGGCTCGGCATGAAATCGAAAGGGGTCATATTGAAGTTTTGATTAAATTCACAAAGAGCTCAATTCAAACTTCTCTAAAGCACAAGAAAAGGGGTAATGTGGAAAGTGTGTTATTACGTCTGTCCGCTGCATATCTGGTCTGTCTTTTTTCATGCTATCACTGATTTTCAAAAGCCCTTTCATTTGCAACCAGAAAGAGAAAAGGAGCGATTGATTTTGGTGACTCGCATTTACCACCAAGTCCTCACGGCTAACTTTCCAAGCTAATATTCACTTTGCAACTCACACTTATCATCCTTTTCAACCCTTTTAGAAAGTTTTAGCTTTTAAGCTTCAGGGTAAACACTAATTGAAAATAGTTGATTATCATATTAAAGGACAGGAGTTACTTTCATGTTGAGGTTTCACAATCTTTGACCTTATCAGCAGCAACAATAAAGTAGAAACTCTATGACAAGTTGCTTTTCATCTTCGTAACCACCTTTTTCAATTGAGATCAAGGGCAATAACATTGCTAAGTAAGCTAAGCAACAACTTTTCTCCAGTGTATTGTGACACAAGAGCATACAATAAAGTCTTTATAGGATGAAGTGTCTATTTTATACAGACATACTGTCTCAACAGGTCACAATAGGTTGACTGTCAGTGACTCCAGAAGCAACATCAGGGCTCAATAATAAGGACTGCCTACTTGAACGCAATTTAAAGATTAAGAGGTAATGCCAGACTAGTAAATAAAGCAACCTGATAGCGAAAATGATTTTAAAAAAAAGAGAGAATTAAACATATTGTTCTTTTCTGAGCTGATAATGACAGTATCTAAGGAGGGAGCCACCTCTTTCTCATGTCTGCCGACAGCGTCTTGCTTTCTTGGCAGCGCAGAGACGTACTGACAACCTGTTCTGCGGGGCCTCGTCTGTGCTCACACAAAACTTGACCGCTGAGGCAAGTCAGGCAATCACGAAAATTTGTTGTAATTTGATAAGTGCTAATAAATAAAACAATTTGTATTGGTCCAAGTAAAAAATGACTTAAGGCAAGTAGATTTCTGACATAAAGGTTGTAATAATCTGCTTGGACTGACAGTTTAGATGCCGGCCCATCCATCCCACTCTTAACACAATGTCTCAAGAAAGACAGCAATTCTTCAAATGTGGTACAAACCTTCCCTTAGATTCAAGTATGAGCTGATTAGATTTCAGTGATCAGAGGTTAAAGGTCAGGGTCACTGTGACTTCATGCCCGTTCCATTCTTGTGAACAAGATATCTCAAGAATACCTTGATGGAATTTCTTCAAATGTGGAACAAACATCCAGTTGGAGTCAGGGATGAGATGATTAGATTTTCGTGGTCAAGGTTACTGTGACCTCAGTCCTTTGCACTCCTCTTTAAAAGTATCTCTAAAAGTATCTCTCTAAATAAAGACAGAATGTTTCTCCCTCAAAATATGCAAAATGTACTCTTAATAACTTTTTATCAAATTCCTTAAAGTCTTCACTTCATACATGGGTTTGGACAGACATGGATGTAAACTGCAACGTGACTGGTTCGGTGGAGGCGCACAACACCAACGGGGGTAACTCTAGTAGTAAGTGAGGAAGAGGTGATTAATTCACCTCCAAACGTGTCAATACTCTCTCTGTGTCCTTTTAATTTCAGCTTCTCTCAGCCACCTAATTCCTCTAACCCAGCAGATGTATTTCTTTACCTTTAATGACAGTTACATGATTGTGGATTCCAGTGAGTTTACCTGTTTGGCATACAGATTTCCTGATGGTCCACGGGTAGTGATCAGCTGCTTATTCTCCCAGCTAGAAAAACATAGCGCCTGGAGCTATTCAGTATGCAAACAAACAATTGACATGGCTGCTCGACAAGGTGCCACTGGGGATTCCCCTTCAGCTAGCGCAGCAGGAGCAGGTATAATGTCAGCCTCGCCTGCGCCTTTAAAAACACACTCAGGCAGATAGACACTACATCTCCCTCCTAAAAAAAATGACTTCCCCGCAGGCCTGTCAGGGGGCAACAACACGAAATTAAAAAATAAATAAATAAAAAAAAGCAGTCCAGAAAAAAAAAAAGAGAGAGTGAAATTGAGAGACCTGTTGTTTGTTTTGCGACAGAGCCTTCACAGATACGGAGCGGAGGAGAACATAATGCCAAATGATGCTTGCCTGACGTGCCGTTGTCTGTCTGTCATTGATAAAAGTTGGGAGCACAGATATTTAAATGTGAAGCCGGGATGTTTTTCTCCTATCAGGATAACTGTCTGATCGGGATTTGCTGGTTGGAATCACATGAAAACAAATCTGAGGGCTTGAGGTGCTCATGAATTACAGCAACCACATTTTTTGCTCTGCCTTTTTTTTTCCTGAGACGCTACAGATCACAGCCTAATCCCTCTGTGCTGTCTATGCAAATCACATGTCGCCGGGTTGATATCCATTCTCCTGCTCGGCTCTGGCTGGACACGAAGCTCTCTTGTTGTTTACATCAACTCTGACTCAGAGGACTATCGGGTTTATGCAGCGATGTTGTGTGGGAGTGAAGGAGATACAGTAACAAAACCATGTGAGTCAACTGGTCTGAATCAAATATACTGTATCTGTGCCCTTCATTGCTTGGTGATGCTGACATTTCCATTACCCCATGCGAGTGGTATGTACTCTATTGAACTCCAAGCATAAGCAAAGCCAGAAAATTACCAGTAATCATGTGGTGAAGACATAAATGCCAACACTCAACAAGTTGCATTGTTGTGTGCGTTTTTACAGACTATGAATGGTCTTTATATTTGGAAAAACCTTCACCATGTTGTCAATTCAGATAACCCTGTCTGAAGGCGCAGAGATATATGAGCTGTGAAGGTTTAAAGGACGAAAATGAAGGAACGCATCAACAAATCATATTTGACAAGTTTTGTTCTTCCCCCAGAGGGAAAAGGAAGGGGCCTTTAAAGAGAAATGAGACGAATAAAAATACAGATATTTATTTCCTCTGAGGAATTAAGGCTCAGAACTTTCCTCTTTCGAGTCAAATGCAATCTAATCCACCTTCATATAACTCCAGTTGAGAAAATTCTGAATGTAAACTGACCCATGTGTCAGTTTTATTGTGTTATCCTCGCCTGTGTTTTACTGAATACACTGTAAAAACTATTTAGTCAACCTTAAAAATGCTACTGTCAGGGCTGCCTTTAAATTTGAAGTGGGCTGAATTTGAAAAGAAGGGTTGAGAAAATTTTGTGATGATTAAAAACAAATAATCTTTTACAGTTAAATGCCCTTGATATTAATTAAGTTGTACATGAGAAAACATGTTTAATAAGCTTAAGATATTAAGCTGATCCAACAGCTGCCTTAAAATTTTAAGCCGACTAAATTTGAAAGGACAAGTTGAGGTAATTTTGTAATTTTCTAAATCAAACAAACTATTAATTCAGTTTTACTTGAGAAAACATGTTCAGCAAGCATAAGATATGAAATTGAACCAACAACTGTTCAGTGACACTGAGGAGCATTACAAACAATTTTTCTTTTCTTTTACATCTTCTCAGTTTTAAAAGTCAGTTCTTCATTTCTCATAAAGAACTTAAACTGCAGCTGCTCCTGTCCGGAGCTACTTTGTTCCAGCGTTGGCACAAAGACAATATGCGAAACTGCTTCCAGTCAACTTATTAAATTTTAAGTCTAAGGGGGCGGACTGAAAAAAGCGTTCATTACTGTAAAAACAACCATGATATATTTATTTTAGTGTATTAGAGACACACAGCAAGTTTTCAGCATGTTTTCTTCAAACTATATAAAAGAAGAGTCTCGACAGAGTTTCAACTCTCATACAATGCATGCTGGGAACTTAATTTAACGAGTTGATTGAACTCTGTACAGTACATTCATCTCATCATTTTGAGTTCAAACACTTAAGTTTAAAAGAACTCAGGTTTATATGTTTGTAAGTGTTCCGAAAATAAAAAGAAATGTTAAGTTTAATTAACCTGAAAAAATAAAAAGATTAGTTGAATCATTTTTACAGTGTATAAAATGCTGTGAAAGAGAATTATACATATCTGTGTTTTTCAGTATAGTAAGTGTACTTTTTGCAGCCAGGAGTAGACTTCCTGCTCTATGGGAGTCTTTCACAGTGAGAGACAAACATGATCTCAGTGCCACAGCAGATGTTTCATCTACAGTTACTGTAAATACAGAACACATTTCCAGGACGCAGTAATAAATATTATCTGTCTTATTTGCTTGCTGTAATATGACCTCTTGCAAAGCGATAAACAGAATTTGTTTGTCTCTTTCTTGTTGCCAGGTGCCAGCTTTGTAATACCTCTGTCACATACAATCCCTGTGATAGTAAATATTGGCTGATATTGGTTTAGAATAATGATATCTGTATACATGCATATACAAATAGAAATGTCATTACATAAATAGTACTTAAAGGCATTTTTTTTTTACACATTTAAGACCTTTAATTTCATTACACAACATGGTATTTAAAGGGATTTGTATATATTTGTGATGTTTATTTTTTTTTTTTCAATCTTTACATTTTAAAGCTGCAGGGTGTAAGATTTGCAGGGATTTATTGGCAGAATATGGAAATATGTTTTCTTGAGTACATAATAACCTGGAAATTAAAATCATTGTGTTTTCATTATAGAATGAGCCACTTATATCTACAGAGGGCGCAGGACAAACCAAACACTCAAACACTCAAGATACAGCCTTTCGCGTTTTGCACAAGTTACACGGCCACCGTAGGGTCTCCTACATGCTGTGAAGGACAGAATCAAATTAGGTGTTGACTAGATGCCACTAAATCTCACACACTGATCTTTTAAATGTATTTGGGAAATTTGTCTCTATTTGTTGTTATTTATTATTTAGGAATTATACTGCTGGGCGTGGCTGTAGATTCAAGAGTTCTGTTCTCACCCAGAGGTGCAACAGATGTGAAAATTTTGACCAGGGAGAGCGAAACACTGCTTTTCAGCTTTGTGTTAAGTTACTCTTTAATTACAAAATTTATGGAATAATTGCTAAAAAGTTTTTGTTTGCTGTTGCTTTTTAAACTAGAATTACAGCGTGATGGTTGAATGCCAGTCAAGTTACAGTTTACATCCATCCAAAAATCGAATTAATTCATCTTTGAGTCCAAGTGGATGTTTGTGTCAGATATGATGAAATTCCTTTCATTCCAAGTGGATATTTCTGCCAGGTTTGAATTGAAAAACTGGGTTTGGGTTTCCCTTACACAAGAGCAGGATCAGTAACAGTAGTTTTGTATGTTGGTTGGATCCAGGCTGGATCACTGCTGGGACACTGCCTCAGGGCCTTGCATGTCTAAGGCATCCAAAAGCCCCGGGTTCACAGTGTGGTCAGTTGGCTGTTGGTAATGATGCTGATTCATTTTAATTAGGCTGAATGGGCGCTTCTTAAAACTTTCTTCGAATTTACACAAATTAACTGACATATTGAAAACACAGGGCAGATAGTATTACAGAATAGGAGCACTGCATCTGTGTGCAAAATATAATGAAGCTGTAGTCTGTGGGAACTTGGAGGCCTCACTGGCCCAACAGCAATTTTCTGCCCTGAGGCACCCAGAAAGGTTAAACTGGGCCTGACCACGGGTTGCAAAAAATTGTCTAAAAGAGACTGTCATATACTGACAAGATGAACCTAACACTTCCACCATTTCCAGTGTCTTTTAAAAGCAATTCAGTTTGCTCAAGCTCATATTTTTCTTGTTTACTGTCTAAAAGAGTTTGATAGTGCAGAGGTTAACAGATGGCAAAACATTCCTCACAACCTGTATGATTGCATAATCCCATTTTATAGTATGGTGTCAGAACTCTACCCAAGCATAGAGAAAACTGTTGTTGTGTGTGCAAAGGTTTCTCAGAGCCACATGGTTGCCTCTGATACTGGGCAGACATTGAGCTGCTTGACTGAACACCAGCTCTGATTCTCAGATTGCTACAAGACAAACAGCCCAAAAGTCAGTGGGATCACCAGAAAGAAAACTGGGGAAATATAGGAATAAATAAAATGCGGAAAGAGAAAACCCAGGGACCAACTTCTGAAGTTTTGACATGTATCTTATACTGTTACAGATAAATACTGTCTGAGTTTGGGGGCAACTTGGCTCCATGAGCACCAACCCAGAAGACAAGCCTACACTAATAGAACAATTCGGAAGTAAAGATGGGTCTTTTCTCTTTTTGCTGAGAGTTTGATGAGGGGATTGATAACACTCTCATGTTTATATCCCAAATATGAAGCAACAGCTAACAGCCAGCAGCTGCTCTGGCTCTGTCCAAAGGTAATAAAATTCCCTTACAAGCACATTTTTGTAATTTACATGTTTGTTTGTGTTAAAATGACAAGTTGTGGACAAGTGGCCACTGTGCCCATCCAAGAAATAGTCAAATCCATAACTGACTACAAAATCGGGTGAAACAAATGTGATATAGGCTTAAAAAGTGGGCTTTGGGTGATTTTTTTTAGTGCTATTAGCTGTGTCCAGTCTTTGAGCTAAGTAAACCAGCTGCCAACTGTAGCTTCCACCTGCTAACTATGGCTTCACATATGCTGAGTGGTATCAACCTTCTCATCTTACTTTCGGCTAGCTAGCAAAGCATATTTCCCCAAATATTAGACTATCCCTTTAAAGGAAAAGGATTGTGTAGCCTTTGGACAGAGCCATGCAAGCTGTTTTTCTGTGTCTAGTCTTTGAGCTATGCTAACCAGGTGCTAACTGTAGCTTCCAGCTGCAAACTGTAGCTTCATATATAAAGTGGTATCGAACTTGTCATCTGACTTCTGGCTAGCAAGTGAAACATATTTCCCAAAATATCAATCTGTCTCTTTAAAACAGGATTTTGTGTGGACAAAGCCATGCTAGATGTTTCCCTGTTTTTAGCCTATGAGCTAGGCTAATGGTTACCATTGCCCTCCCTGCAGTGGCTCTGCCCCCCCGCCCCCCCCGGTTTGGGAACCAATGAGCAATGATGCTAACAAGGTGCTGGCGTTATAGCTTGGCTTTATATTTACCATGGAGATGCAAGAGTGCTATTCTTATCTACCAAAACTCTCAGTAAGATAGCAAATAAAAGTAATTTTATTTCTTTAAGTGTAAAACTCTGTCCAAGGTATTCATGAAATTGCATTACAAATTTAATGGGATGTCACTAAAATTATGAATTGCCAATTGCCTAGAAAGCAAGATTCTAAGACTTCCAACTCTCTTGTCACTCTAGGCTATTTATTAGCACCATGTTAGCCGTATCTGTTTGAATATAGGTCGACTGTAGCTACCTGTCCTTGAGGGAAGTGGTCCAGGTATTTACATGGTCCTGCTGAAAGCTCTCGGGTGTAGAAAAAAAATAAATAAATAATGTATACCTCTGGCAGGAGAGTGTTTCCTGCTTGAATATGAATACATATTACAACCCTAGAGGCCGTCCTTATTGTCACATTGTGAAGCTGTCAAGTCCTCATCACTCTTGTAAGTGCAACCTGCCATCCATGTTTAATGTCATAACATGCTATACAGGAGTCATATGTCCCATCTGAACCATTACATTTGTATAAGCCTGATATTTTGACCAAACAACAGAGGAGGAACAATCAAATTGCCACCCACATTTTATAGCTGTGATCTATTTTAACACATCAGCCTTTATCAAGCCAGTAATAGTGATTTTATGACTTGATTGGCTCGTGCCATGTAGGAGTTGTCAGGCATTTGTAGATAAAAATGAACATGTTTTCCTTTTCGCTGCATCTCTGATTTGCTGTAAATGCAACTGATGTTTATTTCTTTGGAAATGAGTTATTGGCATATTCTCAAATCCGAGCTTTTCCAATCCCCCTTCCGCAGCTCCGCTCGACAGCTCAGCGATCAATCACTGGCAGCTCTCCTCCTTCCTCTCCTGCTCTATCCCCTATAGTGTGTGTGAGTCAGCCCAGATTTTCAAGAATTAGAAAACTCATATTATCTGGGCTGTCGACACAAAAAAAATGTTTACTTTGCCTTTACCGCTTATTTTAAAAAACCTTGAGAAAGTGGTCAAATAATGTTGAAAAGCACCTCAGAAAAGCTGCATCTGCAGTTTGAAATGTGTGTCTTTTGAATCATAATAAGTCATGAGGAGAGATCTACATGCCGATAGTTTAATTTACATTTGGATTGTTTCTTATTTCATATGCATGGCTAGAAAAAAAAAATATTGGATGCCTGCTCTTAGCAGTGGAAAGTGATGAAAAATGATGCAAGGATTGAGATTATTTTCCTTGATTCCACCGACCATTGGGGGATTTCTCTCAGCAGGCTGGTGAGAAGCTAGGCTTAAATCTAATAGAAAAGTCCCCTGTCTAATACCCGTTTGGTCCGAAACTGCTGAATAGGAGTGAAAATCATTTGTAAGACTGTTTCTCCCTCACCCACTTCCCACTTTTATGACTTCAAAATGGTCAGCATTTTACTTCAAGTGTGTCAAATTTGAATGAGGACATTATTCGTCTTTCTGAGCCCTACTTTCTTTCCGAGGCGACCGCGGCAGCTTAAATGCCTCGTTAGGCATCAGGGAAATTTCTCAAAGGATAACAATCATATCCGCCGGTTGGAATTGGCGGACAGCTCAGATGAGATTTATAACTGCCCACACTTGTCCAAGCGCTGGTAATGAGGTCACTGATGATGCCCATGGAACAAGAAAAGGGGGCCTTCTGATCAAAGAAATAGAAAATAGACCACCATTATTTTAAAAATCAGCAGGACGGATACATGAAACGGGATGAAATAGTTATTTCCTGTTGCTGAACAACAAGGAGAAATAATCATGAAAGGAACTGAATGGTGTTTCCTCTGTGAGAACTTTAATTTGAATGTTTTTTTAGAAAATACATGTACAGGATGTGTGACTCAGTGGTGAATACGTACTCTGTTTTTACAAAATGGAACTGTAATCTGATTCCATCTTTTTTTTAAATCTGTAACTGTAATGGACTACAGTTGCCTCTTTTGTATCCAGGCTATGTAATCCTGCTACATGTAATCTGTTACCCCCCCAAGCCTGGAGATTGTTGATGATATTGTCACAGCTGAAATGATACAAAGAACTCAATAACAAATACACAAAAGATGTTCTAAGTTAAACTTTTGTTCTAAGTTTATGCACTTATACATCAAAGCAACATATTCACCAACATTTTATCATAGAACAAATCTCTAACGATTTTTAAAAAAATACTAGTTTTACATTATGAAAGGATTATCATGGCAGTGTGATCTTATAACCTTATGACAGAGTTTAAAGCTTATTACAGACCATGAAAAACCTGGTTTTAAACTTTTAATAGACTATAATTGCCTTGTCACGCTATCATGAATGAATTGTTCTGTATGAAGAGAAATCATATACTGTATATTTATTTTGAGTATTGCATTCTCCTCGTCTCCTTTGTTGCATCCTACAACATTAAAGGTCAATGTAATTTACATTTGTTTTGCTTCTAATGAATAACCTCTTTCTGTTTAGACGTGCACTATCATTCCTTATTGGACAGTGGCCTTTAATAATAGCTTGTATTTTATTGTAAAGGTCACAAGTTCATCAAAGAAAGTCTATTTACTGCCCCTCGTAATGTAAAATAATAAGATAACATCTTTGGAAATACAGTAAGCTATATTACTACTTTTTGGTAATAAAAGAGGATGAACTAAGTCGGTGTAATCCTTTGTTTGTACTGACTGCTGACATTTAGGCCTTAGTTACCTCAGTGGAATTTTGGGCAAATTCAACATTTACCACTTGCCGACCGTCAACAAAATAAAACCACATTCCAAGTGTTCAAGTGAAATAAAATAGAAGACGGGGTGAGGGGCGATGTAGGCTCGGGAGAGGAAGCTTTTTTTGAGAGGAATCCTGAGTGAAGATCTGCCAGTACGCCTTTTGGAGGGCATAGCAAGGACGGAGAGGCGGGCGCCAGCGGTGAGGGCGATCCTCAAACAAACGCCTTCACCGGTGAGGGGATTAAGCCTTGGGCTTTGAAAGTGAGAGTGGGATTGAACTGTGCAGCCCTGTTGAAAATACAGCAGAAGCACCTTTTTTTTTTTTTTTTTTTTTTTTTTATTTTTCAGTTT
>JAJHUR010117700.1:0-22693 GCA_027495735.1 Lutjanus campechanus | reverse complement strand
ATAAAAAACAAAAAAAAAAAAAGAAAAAAGAAAAAAACGGGGCCTCTTCAATAAATTCACACTGGGTGAAAATATTGTCTTCGCCTGTGAGGGAAGAAGACAGATCCAGATAAATGAGGGCTGCTAACTGCGACAGACAGAGACGGCGGGCGAAAATGTCTCAGAGCTTCGAGTGTCTTTGGTGGGAGCTGCTCGGTGGAAAGATACCCAGGAGGGATGTTTGACTGACTCATGGAGATTGATCTTCTTCAGACTGATACTTAGAGAGAGAAGAGCAGGTGAGACTTGGACTTGTATTGGGACTGGGGATTCATGACTTTATCACTGATCTATAATGGATCAAACCCCCAAAGAAGAAGAAAAGAGGAGGAGACGGGGTAGAAAAATGTAAAAAATGAGCCAGACATAGACGGTGAAAGCAAGGAAGAGAGACAAAGAAAACAGGGGGGAAAAAAAGGAGAATGATGATTGAAAGAGATCATTAAATTGTCTTTCTCTCAGATTTAAAGGATCATATAGCAGTTGTGAATGTTTCAGGCAATGCACTACAAATTGCAAATCCTACCCTCAAGGCAAACTGTAACTTTTCAGATTGGCAGCGTAGCGTATATGCAGCCATTGGTTGCCACTTGTTTTAACACCCTATAAAATCAACTTACAGACTTGAAACCACAGTGAGCATCTAGTCATCTGCATTTCTTGTCGGAGTTATAGTGCGTTATTGCTGCATGGCAAAACAGCTGCAAGCAAGGACCATATTGAAAACACTCATCTATTACTGTAACAGCCCA
This sequence comes from Lutjanus campechanus, assembly GCA_027495735.1. Taxonomy (NCBI): domain Eukaryota; kingdom Metazoa; phylum Chordata; class Actinopteri; order Lutjaniformes; family Lutjanidae; genus Lutjanus; species Lutjanus campechanus. The sequence goes on along the minus strand of JAJHUR010117700.1, from coordinate 21,902 downwards.
AATATAAAGATGTTCTGTTTCCTGGAAACGGGAAATTGCATTATATTTGAATACAAAACATATACACGTTCACAACAGCTGATACTGTTTTTGGATGCAGAGTACCAGTGTAACACCTGACTGTGAACCAACCGTGACATCACCCATTGGTCGAGTTTAGCATTATGGGGGTCGCCATCTTGGTTTTTTGCTCCACGCTCATGTGCAGTACCCACGAGAGCGTGGAGCTGGTGGGCGACATGCTGCGACATGGGCCATGCTTGGTTTTGGCTTGTCCGTTCAGGTGGAAATATTGGCAGCCTGCCTTGTCACAAAGTTTTGTAAAACATGAAATAGGCAGTGCATATTACTGATCCATATTTCATCAAAACTGTCTAGTTTGACAGTTTGATCTGCCTTGCCTTTCTAATATCATAACTAAACAGTTCACTAAGATATGTTTCTGAAAACATTTGAGGTGAGAGATAGACTCAGAAGCTCCCTCTACAGTGTGGTAATACCAACACCTACACAGATGTTATAAGTGTGTCTAGGCTATCAAAGTTTCTTATTAGTCTATTGTTTACTGCAGTCAGTCACTGATCCCTAAAAGTGTTCAGTTAGCCAAGTGTAACTTACAGTCATCTTCCCACATCTTTACCACAGAAACTTGGCTCATCCGAATCATCTGTCAAGCCGCAAAGACTTACCGCTGTCAGAGACATGGAATGTCACAAAGAGGAAAAGACAAATGGTCTGAAAACTGCCAGAAAAATTCATCCCGACTGCTTCCAAGAGTCTGACAGCACAGTGTGCGAGTGTGTGACTGTTAGACAAGCAACACAAATGTGAGGTTTCTGGTGTTCATGTTTCACTTTTTACAAGAAAAAAGGATTCAATGTGCTTGGTGTCTTCAAAGAGAAGAATTTTTCAAACACATGGTCAGAAGATGTAGATTGGTGAGGGTTGTCTTGTCTGGTAAATACAATCCGGTTTCTGAAAATCAACAGTCAGACTCAGAGAAATAATTGCAGTCATGATTTATTAGTTATTAATCTTTTGGTTAATTTCCTGATGAGTTGATAGATTGTTTGGGCTATACGATGTCAGAAAACTGACATCTTGAAAGAAGGTGGTCAAATTTTGCTTGATCAGCAATCCAAAACCCAAAGATACTGAATGTACAATTATATAAAACAGAGAAAAGCTGAAAATCAGAACAGTTCTTGAGCTGGAAACAGTAAATTTGCAGGATTTTTCTTGATAAATGACTTCAAAGATGAGTCATTTATCAAAATTCATGTTAGTTTTTCTATTCAGTCCATCCATTGTCTCATTGATTACTCTGTTGATCTTATCAGAAGCACATACATATTTGGAATTTCAGACCTCAAAGACATTGTGACAGGCTCTGTAAAATAAGAGGCTGGCGGAGGCTGCCAAATGAAATGTTTGCTTAAGTGTCCTTGAATGCATGAACAGAGAGAGGTTTTTTAAAAAACCGATCCCACACTTCCTGAATGTAGATGACTTCATATTAACCTTTGCGGTGTGATGATAGCAGCATTCAAAAGCCACCAACCATTCGCCAAAGAGCAGGCACGGCACTAAACCGTTGTTTCTGTCTGGCAGTACATTCAAACATGCAGTAATTCACTGAAATGTGGAGCAGTAATAATATCACTGAACGTGCATGTTCAGATGTGTATCGAAAATAGATGATACACATCCCGAATGAGGATGACATGGTGGGTTTTGATGCGTTTCCTCCACCGCACATCGCATTGATTAACATTCATCTCTGTGTGAGCGCGCAGAGACAGCAGACAGCTTGCAATGCATCTTACACACCCTCGGTGATCGATCGGGCCATACGCTGACGCACGGCAGAGAAAAACATAGAGATGAAGGGGGCTGAAAGTCAAATTGCTGAGAGCATAAGAGGGAAGATGGAGGGACGGCTACAGTAAGGAGAAAAGGGAGAGACGGAGGTGAAAGAAAAAAGTAGATGAAATGAAAAAAGAAGTTGGAAAAGCTTTTAAACAAGCCTGTAGAGACGCAGCATGCTAGCCACTCCATTAGCGCCTGTACTGAGGCACTAATGACTGTGAAGACGGCATCTAGCACACCTTCACACCAGGCAAAATGTGCTGCTGAACAAGCTGTGTAATAGTTACTGAGGAAGATTACAGACTTCAGTTAGGCAGATGGTGGATTCAAAACAGAGAGCAGCATTATCACAGGACTGAGCTTAGCATCAAGCCACAGTTAGCACAGCAACGCTTATGTTTGTCTGTTTGTATTCTAAAAAAGACTACTGTTACTACTACATACAGTGTGGACAAAAATGTATACCTTTGTTCTGGGTAGGGTTGTTTCGATACAGACCCTAGTTTCGGAAATGTCTCTGATAAAGCCTAAAATGCTGGATCGAGTATTGGTGAGTACGCAAGTCTATGCACGGATCCGATTTATTAGCCCTTACATGGGACAAATTTCATGTATCGGAATCGGGAAAGAAAAGAACCATCTCAAGTTCAGGGGATTGGTTTGGTTTATGGTTTGGTCTTAGATCTAATTAAGATAAATAGCATACAGTGCTATGGTCTTTATCTGTTCCAATATGGCAGTCCCCGAACAAAATGTGAGATCCACACAGAAATGCTTTCCAGTGTTTGGTTTGGAAAATCTTGGCTTGGCCCAACTTCGAACCCCATCTAACACCTTTAAGGCAGGGGTATCCTCAAAAATATCTACTCTGTGAACATAGTTTCCAATCAGCTCGATGGACAGGGTGAAAAATGCATATTTTTTTTTACAAACTGCAATGGAAGCAGCAAATGTGTCATGATTTAAATGAAAGATGTCACTGGAGCTTCTGGTCCAATGAGGAGACTAAAAATAGTAGCAGACAAAACCATAAATGTCATATTTGTATCATCTTTTCCACAAGGTTTGTCACCATTTGAGGTTTGACTAGTGCTGTTTTAATGTGCCCTCTTCTGCTACTGTGGTTTAATTGCGAATTAATGCCAGCAGCTGACCAGCAGATGGCCAATGTGTCCGTCTAGTAATATAATGGGAGTGGATTTTCTTTTGATGATGTTCCGGAAATCTGCCTAAAATTTGTGCTACATTTTAATGGAAACCTGACAACAGACAGGGGGAGAGGAGATAGCAGATAGGTGATAAATAGGAGAAACTCAATAATCATTGAAGTGGGGACAAGGGTCCACACATTTGGAAAGTCTTACTATGAAGTAAAACCTTCCACACCTTGCAGACTTTCTACCATCCTGGCCAGTTGCTGCTTGAGGTGGGTATGAATGTCAAATTATGTCACTTATGTAAAGTTGCAGAAATTGCTGGATGCACCCCTTTTGATACCAGCATGGGGAAGGGTTTTTTTTTTTTTTTTTAAAGGCTGATCGACCATCTGACAAGCACTTCGGTTGATTTGCAGCCTGGCCTTATCATCTAACATCAGTGGCTGACCTCATTAAAGCTCTGGTGGCTGAATGGGAGCAAATCCCTGCAGCCAGGTCCCAAAAATATTGTGGAAAACCTTCCCAGAGGAGTGCAGGCTGGTATAGCGGCAGATTGAGATTAATGCCCATGGTGCTGCAGTGAGATGTTCAACAATCAGATATGGGTGTAGACTTATTTTTGACTTGTATTCAATTGAATACCACACAAAGGTAAGATATTTAAAGTTCTGACTGATTAAAATTTATCTTTGGACCAACATATGATGCCATCAAGACAATGTCTGGAAGAATGGCAGGAATGGGGAAAAAAATTCTGCTTTCAAAAATAATTAGTGTCCTCAGTTCTCAAAGGCTGACTGAGTGTTAAAAGAAAATGGGACGTAACACAACTTTTTTTGGAACATAAACTCAGAAGGACTGTTTGGACATTAATTATCTTGTCTTTGTACTGTATTAAATTGGTCAAAAAGTATATGAGAATCATTGCATTCTGTTTTTATTTGCGTCTTACACGGCATCCCAACTTTTTTTTGAATTGGGGTTTGTATATTCATGATCCATTAATCTGTTGACTATTTCCCAATTAAGTGATTAAACTCAATAAACTGTCAGGAAACAGTGGGGAAAAAACAGTGCACGCTGTATAAAAGGCAGATGTTTACATCTTAATGAATAGTTGGCAACATCAGATCTATAAGCAAGGGGACAACTGTCTTGTTTGTCTGAACTCACTCTCGTGTGTCTGTGCTGCTTAATCACCACATTCTCTCTGTGTAACTCTTCAGGCTGTCATCCTTTTCATCTTTGTTTCATCTCACTTTGCGGTCTCTCAGCCAACAGTCATCAAACATAGATGGCCTGTTTTATGCTCCATCATTAGTTTGACTTTCCTCCTCTCCTCATCTCCATCTTTGTACCCTCTCTCTTCCCCTCTCTCATCTCACGACGTCTAACCAAAACAGCGCCTGACACTCGATTTGACTTGATTTAGGCGAACACGACGGGGCCGGGACAGACGGCTCGGAGAGCAGTTGTCGCATTTTGACTTTGCTGTAAATCCATTATTGGTACATTCAATTAACGCGGTGCGGGGAGAGCACCGCCGCGCAATAACATCGTGCGGTAATTAATGGAGTCATTATTTTGGAAGATAGTTCGCTCTGCAGCTGCAGTTTGGTGGCTTGTGCTAATTTCCAGTCGCCATGGTGATTAACATCAGTGGAACATGATCATCTGACTTTGCATGTGACTAGCGTCTTAATTAATGAGCCAAAACTGACGGTGTCCTACAGGTATACCCATTATTTTGCAAAAGCGCATTCCCCAGACAGCCAGTTTAAATGATGCATTTAGAAATAAATTTACTTTAAACCACAGTTGTGCATGAATAAAAAGCTGAAAGATGTACCCATGGGCTATTTGTTTTCGGGAGAGATGTGCAGGTGTGTGTGGTGTGTGTGTGTGTGTGTGTGTGGTGTATGTGTGTGCCTGAGGCATATAGAGTAGCTTTCTTCCTCCAGCCTTGGCCATGCGTCAGCCAGAGGAGGGATTATGGTTGCTATTTCTGACATGGTATCATATCTCAGGTCATGAAAACCTGAGAAAGTGAGTCCCCAGCCTATCATAACACAGAGCCAGGAACAAATTGGCCCCGCTCAAAGTTTCCTGCTCGCTGCATCGACCCGGCTTACAGCATTGAGAAGACTCCTCTCCCTCTCCATCAGGATCAGGTTTATATCACAGATCAAACTGTGCTTGTTCTTACTCTTACTGGCTGTGTGTGCTTAATAGTTCCCAGTCACTGACTTTAATGGGCTTGTCAGTAAAAAAAAATGCCTGTTTACTTGTGGTGGTTTGTCAGGGTTTCCCCTGGTGTACTGCAAGCTAACCCAACTGGGCCTTAGCATCAGGGAATTTCATTTTCGGGGGATGCATTTTTACTTTCATTTATTTGTTATCCAACTTGAGTGAGCTGCAAAATGACTCGTTGCTGCCAGTTTCAGGAGTTGCTCTCTGGTCTCCATGACATCCAACTGGAGCTTTTGGGTTTGAGTCGACATGTTGACAAATTTTTGTTTTTATTCAAATTTGTGGTTGCCTGGAGCAGAATTGATAGGAAAAATTCAAATTTCTCTTCTTGAGAAGTCAGGTGTGTTTTGCCATAGGTTTGTCAGTCTTGGTCAGAGGCTTTTTTTTTTTTTAGCCAAAATGTAAATATCTTACTTTGGAAATAAATAAATAAATAAATGGGTTATTTGCTGAGCTGCAGCAATGTTTTTTTTTTGACCACATTTACAGTGGGACAGCTCAGTTGGAGCGTCCTATTCAAGGAGCAGTCCCTCCCCTTCAGTGTCATTTCAACAGAAATGCCTTCACTAGATTTTTGAGTTTTGAATCAAACTGAAACTCAGAACTGAAGTTCTGAAATAAACTAAATTAAGTTCTGCCGACCTATAATCTTTGGTTGAGATAATTTACTTCCCTTCTTTTAAACTTGAATATATATACTTCCAAATTTGCTCAGTAAGCTGTGAACCTGATTTGTCAGTATTTGGGAGCTTGAAAATTAAATGGTTGCAACTGAAAATATTAAATTATTTACCATTATTCACTCTCCCGTCAGTGAATTTACTCAACGGTGTTTCAAATACAAATTTCTGGGGTTTCTAAAACGCCAAGATTCAAGTTTATCCGAAGAAAAGTAAATTATGGAATAGAATTGGTAAAACTTTTTTCAGAACTCAAAAGTTTGAGTTTGACTCAAAACTCAAAAATCTGCTGAAGTAAGTCACCTTGAAAATTTGTGTTTTCTCAAGTTTTAATTTTGTTACGTTTTGCTGAAAACACAGCATTGCAAGATAGTATGTAGTCTTTGTAAAACTCTACTTTAGTTGTGTGTTGAATAAATGACTTACAACAACACATTACGCATTAATATTTTGAAATCTCCAGTCCGCTGTTAGCACTGGGCTCTTTTAAATGGCTTTTTAAAAAACTCTCAATTCATCGGTTTTTGCAGTGATTATGTTATCACAGAAACTATTGGGCCCTATCTTAATGCTACCACCAGTCTGTTACTGGCCCACATAAGACACTTGCCACCAGGCCTAACAACTCTGCTGGGGTTGGGAAACCCGCATGTGCTGGGTGAAATCCGAGAAAGGTATAGAGCGCAGGAGAAATAACAAAGAAATACTGGGAAAGGCATTCGATTTGGAGTTTGCACGGTGGCTGATTCAATCTTCCTGATCATCAGGACAACATAAACAGAGTCGGAATCCATGCCAGAGCTGAAGGGGTTTCAGCAAAGTGCCTCTTAGTTTGACATAATCTGCTTTGTAACGGCTGGTTAGCTTTTACGGTTAATGGTAGACAATCCAGCCCTCCACTATACCTCACCCCACCACCCACCCAAAAAAGAAACCCACAGGAACACAGTCAAATTATGTTTATTCCCTCCTTTAAACGCCAAATCAAACTGCTTTTAAAAACACTAGCAGTTTCACCCACTCCTCTCCTTTTTACCCAAAATGTTATACTTGTGTCTGCCTCTGACTTCCTCTTAAAACTGACCTACTGCTGTGATCATCCATTTCCATTTAGTACAAAGACATTTTCCAAAATATTGAATGCTATGTGGCTCACAGTAGGCACTAACATTTTATGGATCTCTTTCAGACTTCTAAAGTAGAAATGTGCACCTCCACAGTGCTGTAAAAAAAATACTCTTATGTTGATTTCTTTTGTCTTATTTCTTTTGTCTCACAATAGCTGCAACATTGCATTGTTTGTCTATTAAAAACTCTTTTTTGTTTGTCTTAGTTTAAGATCTGTCTACTGTATCAGCCTTTTTCCAGCTACACCTATTACACTGTTATTTGTGATTCACTGTTGTGCTGCTCCGCTAATCTTTGAAGCAATGCCTTTATGTTATGGAGAGCTTTAAGCCCTGAATGCGATCAGCATAATCTCCTAAAACATGCTACTGACTACGGCCATTAGCATTACTGTGCGACACTTTTATGGCTCACTGTTTAATCTTTAGGTTTTTGTATTTTTTTTCCCCCCTCTCTCGGTCACACACACAAACACACCATGTCGTTATACAATTATCGAAACATTCGCTGACACACACGAGAACTCAACGCTCCATTATCATCATCGCATGCACACAAAACATCCTCCCCTTTGAAATAAGCGTGCAACAAAGCAAATAGCCCCAGCAAATCAATTAAAGTGCGCTGCTGCGTGTGTAACCGCGTGTGTGTTTGAGCGCTTCTTTCTGGGTGCGTGTTTGTTTTACTGTTGTATTACTCTAATAGGTCACAGAGATTATTCCGCTATTACAGCTCATTTAGATGGTCATTTATGTGTTAATCCTGAGTCAACACGAGACCAAAGAGGCAGCCGATGGGCAGGAGGCGGCGGAGGAGGGATACAGTTAGTTCATGAGTAGTTTCACTGAGGCTGCAGACAGAAATGCTGCAGGCATTTTTTACTCTAGTAACACACTGCGGGGAAGCTTATCTTGTAGTTACACTGTACTCTATCTCACCACCTCTGAGCTCATGCCAGTTCACCAGGAATGCTTTTTAGCTGCTACTATGATGTTTGACAGCAGTTTAAAGTAACACTCCACAGAAAATCTATGTTCTAAGCCTTGAAAGTTGGCTCTGAAGTACGCATCTTGTTTGCATCTCGTTTATTCTCATTCTTGGTCAGCACAGAAGTGAGCTGGTTAGCACTTTGGCCTCACATCAAGTAGGTCAATGAACGATGATAATGACAGGTGAACTGTGTTATCTCATTGTTGCCCCAATTTGCAGACATTTTCGGTGGCAGAAGGTTACCTGATAACTTTCTTTTTCTTCAGGTCAGCTGCTAACTGCTGCTAGCTGCTTTTTAAATCCTCCAGTAATGGGTTGCACATATAATATGACACATAACCGGCTCTTTCATTTCACACAGATATCGATTTGTTTCTGTTACTACCTCCACTGCCGGCTTAACAGTGCAAGCGGAACAACATCTCCCATAGTGTTTTTATATTTTATACAGAATGGCTTGCAGAATAATGGTAATCTGTTCCCACCTTGAACAGACTGTATAAAAGTGGTTTGTGATACACAAAGCAAAGTTTTTTTCCATTATGGTCTGAGATCAGAGATGTGTCAACTCATGAAAAATGAGATCCCTGTAAATAACCAACTCTCATGGCTCTCTGCAGGAATACACGCTTTCTTCAGTGCAGATCAGAGGCCGGCATCACAGCAGATAACTGTCAGGTTTATGTATTCCCCATGTGTGACAATGGAGACCTATTTAGTCTTGAAGCAAGTGGGTTAAGAACTGATGAGGCCCAGGGCTCACTGTGAGTCACCCAGTCTGCGATGGGAGCACTGTCAGCTTCGTTAGAAAGAGGGAACTGTGAGGGAGAAAACACAATTTTGGCTCCCGTGTGAGCACGGCCATTAGGAACCAGCTGCCAACAAACAGCCGTCACCGCACGTGGCAAGACGATGGCACATTGGGGCCTCAGGGAAAAGACAGGATGAGAGATGACCATCACAGTGATGGGGGCAAGGGGGGAGCGACAAGGGCACGTTGGATCCTACAGGCCAGACCGTGCCAGCTTGTTTCCCTGGAGATAGCAGACTAAGTGCAGTTGACCTATGTACTTGCTCCCTGACAAGGACATGCCCCAAGTGGGATTATAACCTTCTGTACACCTGGGGCACTTCGACAGTTTTCCCAGACATAACTAGGGCATGGACAGAGAGTTCCTAGAAACATGAATACCTTAAAAGATGAAAAAAAAAATATGGCTATGTATATACAGGAATCCCATGGGAAAAGCTATGACACACAAAGAAGGCAGAATATGATGTATGTACTGTAGAGTTTAACATCAGAGTTGCAAAAACTTCTCAGAATCCTCACATCAATTTACATTCATCTGAGTTAAAAACATGCGGTGAACAACACAAGACAAGCCTCTTTAGTTATTTTACATTTTTCAATGCCTACGTTTGGGGAAGATAAACGTGCTTTAATCTGTTGTTTTCAACACCCTACTTGAAACCATCTTGTAATGGGATCACACCAGTTGCGACCCCTGTTCCAAGCAGGAACAACCACTGATGCCATTTTCAGCACTTTTCCAGGTCTGGTCTGTCTGTGGCAACGCAATAATGAAATAGGACAACTACAAGATCAAAATGAAGGTGAAGTTTGAGCATGGGTGTGTCCAGAGCTGTGAGTACTGATTACTCATGTAATAGTGTAGTCATGACCACTGAGTACTCATGGGTCCGAACATCAACATGTTGACTGGTGTCGCAGCTGGTGTGATCCTATTGCAAGTCGGTTGCTGTCTAGCATCAAGAGTGGACTAAATGTTTGAAACTATGGTACAGTGATCCACAATTTGAAATGAATGTGGCCAGGGGTGTAAAGTGGTAAGTAATGGCCCCTTCCTTACTTCCAACCCCCCTACTTCTAGAGCTCTTGCTCAGTCTTCGAAGTGAGAGTTTTCGTGACTGCATCTTGCAGAATTGTGTCGCTATTGCATTGACAAAATCTGCCCACAGGCAGCTGGCACAGTAAACTCAAAACCACTTCTGTGGTAGCTCCCACTAGGGTTGGGCGATGTCTACCAAACAGGCATATGACAATGTCTGCTGTGAAATGTCGCAGATGGACGATGTCTTTGTTTTGGGGGGAGTTCGCTGTCCCATAACAGAAAAGCCAACTTACTCATCAGCTCTCCACTGTAATCACCACCGCCTCCCGCTATCGCTCTCTCGGCAGCCTCCAACAGTCTCAGCCAGCCAAGAAAGCTCGCCAGTGGGAGCAGGCACATCAACTTTCACATCCCTGCCAGGCGAGCGTCCAAAATACATCCCAATGCTGGATTTAAAAAGGTCTTTGTCTCCGCACCACATGTCGGTAACTCTGAAGCTGGACACAAAGTTAGCTGGCTAGCTATACTAAGGAAGCTGAGCTAAGAAAAGTAAAGCACAGCCGCCACCAATGTAACTGACACCTCATTTACACCTTAAAATGTGATCTGTATACAGTACCTAGACAAGGAAAAACAAATGCGACGTGATCAGAATGTGATCAGATCTGCCAGACGACATCTGGAGGTAGTTTGGCTTGTATTGTGTTCTTAGGTTGGTTAAAATACAATCTGTACAACAATCTGGATACATATCTGGACACAGATCCTTTAAACTCAGGTGTAAATGGGATGTAAGCATCTGGGGTTCGCTTAACCGTTTTCACAAGACGTTTAAACGTAATGTTAGCCAATGACCAGCAGCAACAGCTTGTTTTTATTTTCTTTCCCACATGCCAAAAATGGAACAAAAGTGCTGCCTTATGGCAACTCTGAGGGGACACACTACCTCAAATACAGAGGGTTTTCAAATCACAATGTTATGTTTCGTACATGGGCCCAATCTTAGTTCCCCACTATAGCAGGTGATTCCAGGACCACATTTTGCCATCATGATACACAGGCTCATAAGGTGAAAACTGGTAGATACACCAAACTGCTCAGTGCATCAGTGCTCATAAATAACTTTTATGTATGAGATTTTTATGGAAACAAGCCTACAATACTTGACATTCTGTACTCAAGACTCCAGGTTATTTTTGTCAGTAGTATTTATACCTGGCCCTAAATATACAGCACAGCAAAGCACATTATCAGAAACATTTTCTCATGTGTAACACAAAAGCTGCAGTTCCAGGAAAGCCTAAGGAATTTTGTTTCGTTTTCTTGTAACTGCTCCAAACAGCACGACCACGCATTATGAATGAATTTTGTCACGTTTTAAGAAATGTGTTAAACAATCGGTTGCTCTGATGTGGGTGTAAAAGGAAAACAGGAAGCGCGGACAAAAACATCTAAGCTTTGGTCAGGTTTTCTAATGATGTCTCGATGGCACGTCTTGACGGCTACAAAGAAGATTGATCCAGCAGGAGCTTTTCTTGGGGGCTGCGAATGATAGCCTCTCATTGATTTCCACTTTATGGTCCTGCGCAGACAATGGCTCCCTTTCTCAGGGACAAATAAAATATATAAATAAAATAAAGGAAAACAAATGCCGTCACTGTGTTGTATTTAAGCCTGAGGTTATTACTTCACAGGGAGATATTTCTATTCATCCTTACCCGGGAGGAGCATCACAAATCACAATCCCACACACACCAGCGAATGAAGAGGCGACACAAATTCATTCATGCACATGCTCACAGATAGGGGACCTGCTCCGTGTCCTCATAATCTCCCAGATCCCGGAGTGTCCGATCTAATCAGTATTTAAGTGATGGACTTAATAAACATGGCTCCGAAGCCCACAAAAGCTGGTGGTTCCATGGAAGACTGAGGGGGTTTGGGAGCTGGGTAGTGAAAAAAAATGAAGCTGTCTGAGCCCAGAACTGTTTGATGTGACATATTGAGTTAAGTCACACTTCCCAGAGAGACTTCAGTCACAGAGAAGGGTGGGGGATTAAGGGTTTTGCTCCGGAGACATTTGGGGGTTATAGGAGATTGAACCACAAAGTTTCCATTCCCATTTCAAACCTCTGAGTCACTGTGTGAACAGCGCTAATACTGAGGAAATTAAAAATATGTCAGTGTTAAAGACATTTATCAATATCTGTCCTTCTACAAAAAGCTAGAGTCTAACTGCAGCTCAAACTGTGGGAATAGAACCACCTATTATTATCGGTACTGCAATACAGTTACATAATTCAGAACAGTTCAGGACATATATCAAATTACAGGCAACTCATTTTCATTATTGATTAATCTATTGATTTCTTTTGAAGGATCAAGCAATAACTTTATTATTAAAGGTCCAGTGTGTAAGATGTACAGAGATTTATTGGTGGAATATGACATACATGGAATATAATATTCATAAGCAGAAGACGATTTAAGTTTTGTTCACCTGCGACTAGTGATCCAACTCATGAACGACTGTTTTGGTTCTGTATTTTTTTTAAATGAAGCAAGATGGAAAACTGAAATTACAAATCCATCTGCTACTTCAGCACCATGGACAGTGCCAAGGATTTAGCAGTACACACCACGATCATGCTACTGATATCGCAGCGCCATGGTCAGGGTCATAGATTCTAACTCCTTGATTCTGCGGGGCACGTCACGTCTGCGGCATCTCTTGATCCATCCTGCACGAGGCTTCATGTCCTACATGGCCAGCCTGATTAGTCGACTTGCTCAGATTTAGTCGATTTGGTCATTTTTCCTTGCTTTTTGTGCTTTTGTGCTTCTTCCATGGCTTCCAAGTTGGCTACGTATGGCTACTGGGGCAATTGTAACAGATGCAGTGAGTTAAACTACAGCTGTTGCAAAACCTGCAATGAAAATGAGTATTAAAGATAAAAAGTGTAAATATAAACTTGCCAATGGGAAAAATAGGCATCCAACAACAAACTTCCAACCTTTTCTGTGGCTTTACATTGTGAAAATATAAGCCATTTTACAAACGAGGATAATAGAATAGCGTGAAAACTTCACTTGTCATTATTCCCCTATTCGTCTGATTGCGACAGCATCCTCGTCCCTGATTATTATCTGTCTGGAATCAGTAGACAAATGCACAGCTGCACATATGTGATGACTGAAAGAGCCGCGCACATCAGGAGACAGGAAGAGCGCAGGGGCATGAGAATAAGCCTGATTGTTTACATGCATTTTTCGTGTGACTGAACCAGACTGAACATGTTCACACAGGCGTGTATGTCTTTGTGTTTAATATGCAAATGCACGCATCCGTACATCTCTGTATGCACATGTGTGCGTCTTTATGTTAAACTGTGAGCCCGTGTGGGGATTCTCATCAGCCGGAGCATATGTTGTCCAGAGGGCAGAACATCATACAGACACCTGTCACTCCACTCTGTCCTCTGTTTGCCTCTGCTGTGAGAACGAGCCTGACAGAACCACAACTTCCCACCATTGTTTCCACCTTTCAAAGAATTCTTCCCTGGGCTGAGTCAGACCTCTTCCAGACCCTTCCACCCTGCTGTAACCTTCCTCAGAGCTGAGAACCCGAGAGAGATTCCAGCTGATGAATTGTTGGAAATGTTAAAGACAGCTAAATTAGGATCTGTAACTGGCAATTTACAGGGTCTGGTGTTAGCTGACATATCTGACAGTTCACTGTCAAGCCGAGAGGGCCTTACTTTAATCAGCAGCCGTCTTTCCTTGTGTTCAGCGACCTCAGAGACTTGCACCCGCTGAGGGTGGGTGGCTCTGAGAATCCCTAAAGGTTTATCATCTGTGGTCTGCTCAAGAAAGACTGACAGGCGGTGTGAAGGGCGCCTATTTCTGGCATGTTAAGGCTTGAAGTCAAGGATTAAGGGAATCAGCACAAATACATGAATTAATATCAAAAACCTAGTTTTCTTTTACATTAAGTTTCATTTTTAGCCATGCTAGCGGCATGTCAGCCCACCACTTTGGTCCATTTGGACAGGTATTGGACAGGGTTTCTACAGCTTTTCCAAAGTCTACTTAAGAATTTTCCAGCACCTTACACATCACAAACTTATTCAAACAACTTAACTTTTTCAAACACTGCTTTAAATTTCAAGTTCAATGATTTCCAGCACCCGTACCATCCCTAATTGGATCAGTGAAATTCTATAATGACATTCACAGTCTCAAGATGAAAATTAAAAAAACTTAGCCATGACATTAGAGTCAGATATTCATGTTCCCCCTTTTGATGAATTGTAATAACTTGAGCAATTTACCAACTTTTCATCATGCACCATTTATCAGGTCAAATTTGAATGTGTTCAAGAGTTTTATTTCAAGACTAAATACCTGCTAAATTAATGGCATTCCCAACAACCTCAGTTGCATTTTGGGTTGAGTGCTAAAAAGCAAATGCTAGCATGCTAACAACGTAAACCAAGATGTCAAAAATCATAACATTATACCTGGTAAACATGCCGACATTAGCATTTAGCACCACTGTCTCTCATATCAGATGTTTTGGATTTTTCGTCGTCCAGGAGATTGAGCCTCACCTCAGATTATTGAAATCAGTATGTTTTTTTTTATCAATTGCAGTAAGACAAATTAATAAATGGTTGTCTGTAGCAACCATTCTGCGGTCTCACTCAATGTCCCACCCGCAACGCCATCTGATTGGTTACATTCATGAGTAGTAGCCTATCAACGCCAAGGGCTGCAGTGCCACAGGCAAGCAGTCAGGCACAGAGGAACGCATTTGCTGTCTGAAACAGCTCCATTGTGCGAGTGGAGTTTTGTTAGAAAATCTGCTGCTTTAAATGGTCAAGATTAATATCTTAATCTTGTTTTTCAGTACTATTCAGCAGGTAGCCTAGCCTGTAATATTCAAAGCATAAATGGAAAATGGTAACAGTGTTTTATTGCATGGGCATACTTAAATACACAAAAGTGAAATTTACTAAAAATACATAAAGTAAGTAAATAATTTAAAGCACTGTTTTGCTCAGAACTCAGGAATAGCTTTTAAAAATATGTAATTAACTAATAATCTTCTTGACAACATGACTAACACTGTGAAGGCAGACAGTGAGAACAAATCATTTTTGGGGCTCATTAAAAAGGTCCACCACCTGCCAGCCTGTGATTAGCATTACTTGTGCTAATTGTCTGCTGCTGCAGGTAAATACAGCAGCGTAGCCTTTGCCATCCGCTTCTAGTCTCATTATCCCACAGAATTAGAAGGCCAATTACAGGGCATTACCTTGACAGCAGGGTAGCCAAATCCCCTCTACTGTTAGATTACACATAAAACTACCGCCCAGCTAGCTTCAAAGGACACACAGAGGAGGGTAGATAGATGTATTAGCGAGATTGCCCTCGCCCATTAGCTTTGTTAAGCATGAAATCACATTGTCGAACATCTTAACTGATGAAAGGACTATTTGTGCGCTGGGCAAATTAGCTCTCCTGGAAATAGCACTGCAAATATGACAGCTATTGATATCTCAACTTTAGCACTCTCTGATGGGAAAGTACAAGGAAACAAGCGGAGGATGAGTTCTTCTAATGAGCCTCGTGTTTGCCTCTGGTTGTGCTGAGGGTTCACAGACGAACCCCACGCTTCACCGCTCCAGCATCCATAAGTGCAACAGTAAGCAAGCAGCTCAAGTTTACTTGCTGAATTCAAATCAGACCACACTCTTAGAGATAAGGGTTCTTCCAGAAGGCTTCCCGAGGATCTACCTAGAACCATCTGCTAGTGAAGAACACTTTTTTTAACAAAGGGTTGTTGGTAAGACCAAGGGTTCCATTAGTAACATGAACTGAACTAAATTGATTGTTGAAATCCTTAAAGACCTCTATTGTCAAGAGTTTTTTGTATCATATTATAAAGGGGTTTTCTGTAGAGCCCCTGGGTGGGTTCTAGATAACACCCTTAGAATATACCTGGGTTGTTTCTAAAACTCTTGGAAAATAAAAGGGTTCTCCATTGAACCCTGTGGGTGGGTTCTTGGTAAAACCCTTAGAATATAAAATGATTCTTGGTAGAACCCCATGTAGGTCCTAAAAACCTTGGAAAATAAAAGGGTTATCCATAGAACCCTGTGGGTGGGTTTTAGATAAAACCCTTAGAATATATAAACGGTTCTTGCAGAACACCCCTTAGTGGGTTCAAGACAAAACCCTTAAAATATATAAAAAGGTTATCAGCAGAACCCCCTGGGAGGGTTCTAAAACCCTTCTCGGGAGACCCTCCTGGATGGTATCTAGATAAAATCCTAGGAATATATAAAACGGTCCTCGGCAGAACCACTGGGAGGGCTGTAGATAAAAACCTAGGAATATAAAAGGACTGTCAGTAGAGTCCCCTCAGTGGGTTCTAAATAGAACCCTAGGGATATAAAGGGTTCTTCTAGAACCATGTGGGTGGGTTCTAGATAAACCCCTTGGGATATATTAAGGGGTTCTCAATAGAACCTCCTGGGTGAGTTCTAGATAAAAGCACTGGAGTATAAAACAGTTTTTGGTAGAACACATGGGGTGTCTTCTTGTTAGAACCCTTGAAAGGTGGAAAGGCTCCTTCAAAGCTGTTATAGGGGGTTCTGACTGAAACCTTTCACTGATGGATGTAGGTATAACCCTTTATTTTAGCCGAGGAACCCTTTATGGTTCTAGTCAGTACTTTTATTTCCTAGTGTAGATATGGACACGCACACATGAAAAAAAGAGAGGATACTGATGATGGGAGAGGTCACTCATGGTGACCGAGCTCTTCATTAAATCACCAGTTCCAGGAATAGATGGAGTGGGGGGGAGGTGAACAAAGGAGGGAGATGGAGGCAGAGAGGGGACGGAGACATAGAGTAGTCATGTCCCCTGGGAGCAGTATTAACAGACAGATGAGACGAACAAAGAGGAGCATGGCAGCTCTGGTCAGGTGAGGTCATGATGGGGACAACAAAGACATCCTCAGGCGTGACACTGCTGCCCATTTCAAAGTCTATCTTCAAGACCGACTGTAATCTAACCTTCGAACTCTGTACCCCACAGCTCAGGGCAGCCCACATGATGAGTTAAAGCATGGCTACATGTCATTTTGACCTTCATAGAGTTTGATTTCACCCTAAAGCTTGTTCTTGAACTCATGATTTTGATTTCATATTACACTATTGCCTTAGCTTGGATTACTGTATGAGCTATTTTAACTGTCCTTTATGATTAGAATATTTTTACCACTTTACTTTAGCATCAGACAGACTTTTCTGATGGAAAACCGCTGTTATAGAAGCTTAATATCACTCTCTCCAAACCAACCAAACTCCATAGGCAAAATCAGTAATTTTAGCTTGCAGAACATGTGGGTTGCTGGTCTACCGCTGATTCAATTTGTCAGTTTGTTTGTGTTATTGTGTGACTTCAGTGAATCCAAGCTATCCTTTTAAAACACCAAAGTCCCAAAATAACACAATCAAACTAACAGATTGAGGCAGTGGCGGACCAGCAACTCCTGTGTTCTGCAAGTTAAAATGACTGATTTAGCCCATGGATTTTGGTTTGTTCAGATAGAGCAATATTTGGCTTCTATAACAGCGGTGGGACTTTTCTAAATTGCTAAAATACCTTTTGTTGCTAACCCTATTCACAGAAGTACACTGCTTAGCTTTGGTGCTCATGCTCCTCTCTCTGCTTCTTCTAACTGGGTTACATCTATTGTAGGTAAAACACTGACTATCAATAAGTATCTCATACAACCCCACTTCCAATAATCTGAACTATCCCTGTAAGAGCTTATTTTGGAAAAGTGTTAGACTTAAGAATTGCAAGTAATACTGACTATGCTGGGACTTGCAGGATATCACTGTGTGTGTGTGGAAAAAATCAATTTCTGTTGTTTCTTTCTTAGCCAGATGGTGTAGAATTACTTCATCTGTTTTTGTCTTTGAAGTACATCTTACAGTAGCTGAGTCACAGCGAGTGGTAAAGTCTATCTAAGCTTTGGCACATTCATTATTTTTATGTGGGAGATTTACAATCTAAGCTTAAGTGCATGTATCTAAAACTAAATATACTTTATCGCAGACGATTGTAGCCTCCTTCATTGCTGTCTCATGTTTGGTGTGTTCTCCCTCCATTAAGTCTGTCTGGTATATTAATGGTGATGCTGGCAGTAGGATTGTAATAGTTGATGGTTATCAGTTACAGTGCACTGGGAAATTTAAAATCCAAACCCTGACAGCTTTGTGCAATAAGTCTCAGCTGTCAGCCCAGTGTTTTGCTTTGCTATTTTTTGGTCTGGAGGAAGACGGATGCTGCTGAATGAAAACTATGACTTCAACTATTACCTGACAACCTTTTTTTCATGATGAAAATGAGACTTAAATGTAAAAAAAAAAGTATTTAAAAAGCATAAAAAGTAACCTTTGATACCGAGAACATGCCTTAGACATTTTTTAGCTTCTCCCTTCAAGCTAAACCCAGACAGTGAAGAGTATTTTAGTGAACAAGTGAGTAAAGCCAGCTCCTGAATGAATCACCGCTCTGCAGAGGGGAGAGAGCAGGTAGCTGCGATGATGCTCAGTGAGCAGGAATGACAGAGAGTGAGCGGTTCTGTTCAGACAGCCAGAGTTTGGAAATGATAACTGGATTTATTGAGGAGAGTCGGCCCGTCTGCCTTCTCCACTAAATCTCTCTCAAAATAGATGAGGACAACACCTGTAACCATGGTAACTCTACACATTAGAGGCGTCACAAATATACACACACCTTTTCACTATCCAAATGCACACTTTTGTGTTATTAATTTGCCAAAAAAAGACACAAAATGCACAATAAACACAGTTAAAGACAAATCTGACTCATTTCTATGAAATTTATTTAATGATATGACAAATTTTTATGACAATGACTATTTCCTAAAAATTTGAAGCTAGTCCAGCTAGTGTCCTCAGCGTAATCATAGAGCGAGGGTTACAAGATGTAACCACTGTTTCTGTCAATGCTACATCACAAACGCCCTAATAAATCTAAGACAGCTATTTTATCCAAGGCAACATGGGTATTTCTAAATATTTACACAGACAACAGCATTACACATTGCTTTTGTGAGCTGGCAACACTATTACTGCCCCCAACATGAGTGCATGTGTGCCCCCTGCATGACAATGCCTCTCTGTGTTCAGTCATATTTGTATTGTGCTGTCAGATCCTATCAGTGATCTATGACTTGCCTCAGATGCATCCTCTCTAGCATTTTAAAAATCTCACAGCCTGTTTGCCTCACTGTCTGTACTCAGTCACGGACCAGTAGTGCCAAAAATGAGCTCCGATCCGCCCTGATATAAATATGCTCAGGCTCTCCCCCTTTTTTCTTTTTTTGTCTAATTTCACAACAAACTGAGTTAAGTTAATCTGCTGCGGGCAGATAAAGTTATATCGTCACAGATCAAACGCTGACGGAGAGGATGTGGCCCATCAAGGTGCTTGTGTGTGTGTGTGTGTAGTTTATTTAGGGGGGTTGGTGGTAGCCTGTCAGTCCCTGATAAATGATTCCATGTGAAATATCTCCATTAAATCAGCCTTTATCAGGGAAAGACGCCCGCTCAGCCCCGCCATTAGCATTGCAATTTATGGGACAGCTCCCAGGCTCAACAAACCAATTCCCGAGTGCACTTGGGCCAATTCAGGCCAGATTAGCTGAAATTAGGCAGGGCAGGTTTTAATAATGCGTCTGATGATTACTGCAGCTTTGAGATATCTTTGCTTTTTCGGCCCGTTTCACACGCTTTGCCGCTCTTTTGTAGCTTTTAAACTAATGTCCCACTGTGGCATTTTCTTTTCTTTTATTGTTTGTGCTGCTTGTGGAGCACAATAGATTTAAAGCTCCGACCGATGCCGCTATGTCAGCATTGCAGATAGAGAGCATTACCCTTATAGAAGTGCTTTCAATAAGAACCCAGGGATAACATTATTGATACGGACTCAGCAATTTGTTATAAAAAAAAAACCTCAATCTTGTTTTTTTGGCAGACAAGGTTTTGTTTTTTTTTGTTTTTTTTGAGGAGCTGTTTGTGTCTGCTGGATCCTGCTCGCAATAGGAAAGATGTTGTCAGACAGAAGAAGACAAAAACCTATATGCCACCTCCACATCCAGCATCCTTAGAAAACAACCCAACGCTTTTGTTGATTTTGAATTCATTTGTGTCAAGAACAACCCACTGGAGACCTTATCTGTGTGTGTGTGTGTGTGTGTATGTGTGAGGCTTTGTGCATCTGAGACGAAAACACGTGTGTGTGTGTGTGAGAGCGAGAGGGAAAATGATGTATGCATGTGGGTTCTGCTTGTAGTTTATTCTGCTCTGTTTTGGCCTTGTCTCTTCTTGTCTGCACTTTTCTCTGCCCTTGCATCTCCCTGTGCCTCTCTGGCTGCCTCTGGAGGTATATTTCCATTCACACAGATGATGTTAAAAGCAAACTATGGATACTGGATTTTCAAAAAGAAAAAAAAAAAAAAGAAAGAAAGCAATGTATAGACTAACTTGAAGTTTGTTGCAGTGTCTGTATATACTGCCCTCTGTATTTTCTCATCTATTTTGCTGTTTTCCAGACATTTCTGGGTGTCAGCCTCTGGGCAGTGATGCCCCCCACAAATAACAGTGTGTGCAGTGAGGTCCAGACTCTATAGAAACGTAACAACCAACAGTTACATCACCGTTTCTGTCTCTCTTCTGCACTCTGTCTGGGAGAGCTGCAGAGATTCACATACACGAACACGCCGACTAAGGATGCAGACAGGATAAAGGTAAATTTTTGCAGCATTCACACAAATTCCGGCATTGTGTGGAGGCGTGTTAATAATCTCCAGTAGGCATGAGCGTGGAGGAGATCATGCTATCAATCATGTGTGTGACAAGGGCTGGAGCTTGTCCCGAGCTAATCTTGCATATTTACACATATTTCACTTTTCTGTGTCGGACTTCCTTCCAGGTTTGATCTGCTCTGTGCTAACTGACACAGCATCTGTCAAAAATAGACTCTGCACATATTTCAAGTGGAGCAGAGCAGAGAGCCACTTCTGGGACGCGCCGCGGTGCTTCCCGCTGTCTTTCTCTCTCTTTAGTTGATTCGGGTAGGAGGGGCCAACTTTGAATGGTGGGTTCACAAACAGCGACTGCCAAATCCTGCATACTCTACCTTTAACATGTGGGTAGTTCTGGTACAACAGCCAGATTATGATGAAGCTTGTGCACCTACTTGGATGATCCACTGGAAAATGTGCATATACATCTTACATCTTTGTGGCTTTCTTTCAGAAAACCAGAGAAACAAAATGGGCAAATAAATGCAACATCACACACGGAAAAAAAAAAAGGCAACAGAAAAGAGGCGGGGACTCATTATCTATCCGCAGCTGGGGGGATGGGGCTTTATCAAACTCCAGATGATGCCAAATGACTCCGACAAGCTGTGAGAAATGGTTGGCCTTAAAATGCAGAGATGGTAGAGGGCTCAGAAAGGTTAAGAATTTCCTTGACCAAGAGGGGGCAAATGCAGAACAGCAGAAGCCAGAGGTTGTATAAATAGCAAGCCCTCCTTCCTGAGCAGGATGTATGAGCGAACGAGGCAAAGACAACATCCTCTTCAGCTCTTTGCACGAGCTAAAAAAGCCCCAAGAATTGTAAATAAGTCGCCCCAAAACATCTCCCCGCAGAGCTTTTCCTCATGCGCGCCGCTCTCACATGAGATGACATGTACACAGTGCTAAAAAAGCACTCACATGTCAGCTTGATGAGAGATTGCAAACACTCTCTTATGTGCCAGTGTGTGTGTGTGTTTTTTTTTTTAAGTGAGTTTTTGTGTGCATGCGTTTGTTCGTGCGTGTTCTATCCCAGCCACAGGCAGGGGGGCTGTGCTTATTG